>JANHFP010001957.1:284328-297366 GCA_032468135.1 Calamaria suluensis | reverse complement strand
TATTATTATCATCATCATCATCATCATCATCATCATCATCATCATCATCATCATCATCATCATTATTATTATTATTATATTACTCATAATATAAATCACAACTAAACAAATTAATAATTAAAAGTTTGATTAGACTGACTGCCAGATTCATTTGTCATCAGTTCAGACAAACAAACAATAACTTTGGAAGGCAGCAATGGATATGTTGCCCGGTGCTCACTCCCACATGCAATTGTGGGAAGGGGACCGGCAATTGTGTGTTCCTGTTCTATTGCCAAATAGTCCTGTCTGGTTGGCTGACTGCACTTTGCTTTCCCCTAAATCAGTACTAGCAACTTGAAGATGTGTGGACTTCACCTTCCAGAATTCTTTAGCCAGAATGCTGGCTGGGAAATTCTGGGAGTTGAACTCTTCATGTCTTCAAGTTGCCAGCATTGAGAAACACTGTTCTAAGGCAACATCTGTGTTTTGATTCTGCCTTTTCATTTCATTTTCTCTATTATTCCTAAATCAAGTCCATGGCAGCTTCTGACACAGCAATCTATCCTTCCTGGTATGGTGGCTAGAACAACTGCCTAACAGGCAGACACAGTTTGAAGTGCAGCAGTAATTAGATTTTTTTGTAACTACTATTTTTCTTTCGCTAAACCTCTATTCTATTCTACTGTGGGGGTTTTTTAATTAAAAAGAAATACATTCTTACCAGGGTTCAGACAATTTATGATCATTATGCTTATGAGAAAGGTCTCTTTTAATAGCTACAGATTGTGTGAAGAAAAAGGTAGGGAAATACAAGTAGGAATTGTTTTATTTTAAAGTTGCTAATTATGCCTCCAAATATGTGCATTTTAATGCTTTCAACTTTATAGATATATTTCAAAGCTATTTGTGTCGTGATAAATTCATATGTATGTTTTTTGATGATTTAATTTTGTACACATGCATTTAATTTAAATATGTGAATTTTGTCCATACCCCAAATATTTATTTAATTACTGAGATGAATTAAAAAGGAAATATTTAATTCCCTTCAATACAAGGGTATGGAGAATCCATCTTGGTATCTTTTCAACTGAAATTCCACCAGAATTCAATCTGTTGTGGCATAGACAGGATGTAATTTAGAGAACCTGCTAGCATCTATCTCAAAATAATTATTGGCTCACTCATTGCATGAAAAGGTATATACGTGGGTAAGCAGCATATAAAAAAATATAATTAGGAGAAGTGCAGTAAAAAATGAATATACGGGAAATTTGAAAACAAAAATATGTCTGGCAACATAGATACATGCATATAATGTATGTACATGTATATAAAGGAAAATGTCATGATAATAAGTATTATGTTAATAGAAAATGCATATGACAGCAACTGGAATACTATGGATGGCATAGAACTAGCAAAAACATGGCTGCATGTTGTGAAAGGCTGCATAAGGAAGTCTGGGGTTAGACTAAGCTGCATATGTTTATTCCAAAATAACTGAAATAAATACCAAGAAAATACAGATTAGTTACCTGTGAACCTCTGTTCATATCAAGTCCATACCATATCGGTTTTAGATCAGATGACCTACTCGTCCACCACGTTTTACGTGGAATGATAGCTGGTTTTGCAGCTATACACGTTTCTCCCGTTTCCATATTGCAGAATGCTTTAATTGCATCTTCTACACAGCCCTGATTAGGGTCAATCCAGTATTCTCCTGTGAAAGCAAAACAGGAAATCACAAACTAATTTTTCCTTCTCTGTTTATTTTATTTTTTATTGTAATTATTTAATTTGTCAACAAGTATGAGAGAACAAGTAAGAGTATAGACATAGCCATTGGCACAAAGAATTGGCACAATTAAAGGATACAAATGGGCAAAAAACAGCCATAAACACATGAAATTATTACATATAAATGGGGACAGTAGGACAGGGATGGTAGGCATGCTGATGCATTTATACACTTCTCCTTAAAGACCTCTTAAGAAACATGAAAGGTCCACTGTAGACAGTTTAAGGTAAAATATATGCAGATTAGCAAGACTAACAACAGGATCAGGTAGGGTGTTCCCGACGTTTACTACTCTACTGCAGAAGTCATACTTCCTACAATCAAAATTATAGCAACTGACATTGACTTTTAATCTACTGATAGCCCTTGTGTTATTATGGTTGAAATTGTTGCAGTCCAATTTCAGTTAAGGACAAAACATAACTTCAATGTACTTTCCTTCCTATTCAAGTTTAATACTGCCATTACGTGCACATCTATTAATATATGAACATGCACATGGTCAAGCAATGCATTTAAGTTCAATATCAATTGTTCAAAGATCAAGGTCTGTGATGATGTAGCAAAAAGGTAAAAGAGGAGGTACTGGAAGAGGACTTGATAGTCTGCAGATACTTGCAGATATGTGCAAAAATAGCTAAACTAATATTCAAATTCTTATTTTTTGTTGTCCAATATTTCAAACATGGGCTAATTTAAACTTCCTTTTCAGTTGAATATGTTTGAGTAAACCTTAATATTAATAACTTTTTCCAGTGTCCTATTTCTCTTAGCCTCAGCCTTAGCCAATGCTTTGGAGGATTTAGAGGCCTTGGCCTTTTTGGATGGGGGTTGTGTCTCAGCAGGTAGGCCTCGCTTGGAGCCACGAGGCATGGAGGCCATTTTGTGAAGAATCAAAAATATTAATTAAATCCCTTAACAAACCCCCTTTAAGGCCAGAACAATAAGTAATAAAAGGGTCCTCAGTGAGGGCTTACCACCACAACCGGCTAGTCTGCAGGAACAACTCTGGTTCAGATGGGTGAAACAGGCCCAGGGTGAGCCTCCCAACTTAGAAGGGAGACTGCTGGGATGCAGAAGGCCAAGATCGATGGGGGATCTGCAGGCCCGATGCCAGCGAGCCTTCCAACGCTCGCTGCTGCCCCACCGGCCTCTCTGGATGGCCACGAAAAGGCTGCAAGAGCCAACAAGACCGGAGGCCTCTGCAGACAACCGGAGGTCGAACACGGAACTCCGCGATGGCCTGGCGCCTCACTGGCAAGCCGCAAAGCTACCAGCGGCTTCCAAAGCGATTCAGCAGCTTCAGCAATGATTTTCTGCCTTCCGAAGCTCCGATCTGATAATGAGGTGTTAAAACGCTAACTTTGCTTTTTGCGGAGAATCAGCACAGAGGTCCTGAACGAGTCAGGACCGAGCAAAAAAGCGGCAGTATCCAGAAGGGGAGGAGCTTAAAAATGTGCATGGCCGGTCCTGATTGGTTCAGCGGAGCAGAACCCAGTAACAATGATTGACATCGCAGCCTGCTTAGGAAAAATGTGATTTTTTAAAAATACTAACAAGATTTTCAATAAGTGTTCAAATTACATTGACTATGATGGAAACTGGTTGTTTAGAGTGAACCAAAATGTACATATGTAGAAAGAGTATATGTTAACCATAAGGTATGTGGAAATCAGGAGTGAAGTTTTCACTGAACTTTTGGGAAGGCTTTGAGAAGTGCTGCTTCATTGGAACATTGATAAAATTAAGTGTCCCTGGAAGTGAACTGTGAATTCTATTGGCTACAATATGTCCCTGCTAAATAAACTGCTCTTTATTAACAAAAAAAGAGATTCCAATAGGGCATTTTCAATTTGTTGTAACATAGTATGTAACAGTGATGGCGAACCTTTTTGGCACCAAGTGCCCTAACTGGAACATGCATGCATGCATGCATATTGGAGTCCCGAAACTCGAAGAACAGCTGATTTCTGGTGCTCACATGCACACTGGCCAGCTGGTCTTCTCATGTGCCAGAGCACCAGAATCCCAAAGACCAGGTGGCCAGTACACGCATGTGCTCTGGTCAGCTGGTTTTCGGGGTTTTGGCGCTCCATCATGCATTGGAAACCAGAGGAGCTGTTGGCGACAGTGCACATGTCCACAGAGAGGGCTCTGTGTGCTGTATTAGGTAGTCCATCACAGGTATATAAGATTATAATTGTCCTCACTTTCATACAGTTATTTTAGAACCAGTAATCATGTTCTTTACAAATATTTTACAATCTTATAGGAGCACATGAGTTCCTGCTTGGCTGTACAAAGTACTACTCAACTTTTACCTGTGCAACAAAATAGCTATACCACCACTTCACTGAGTTTACCATTTCAAATTTTGCTGGTTTTCTGCACATTTATCTGCATGCACAAAACACATATCTTCTGAACCTGGACAGTGGGCAAAGTAAAGGCAATCGCCTCATCATTATCAACCAAAGATGCCTTACTTTTCTATAGCAATATACTCTTTCATAGTAGATCAGTTAATCAAATGGAATTGAAGCAGCACCTTTCAAAATTATTGCTATGTATATGCATAATTCAAATCACATTTTACTTTGCATGCAGATTTTATGTTGTAAAAGTTCAGCAGATATTAAAGTAAGATAATAATTTAGAAAGTTATCAAGATCAGGCTAACTTTATAGTACATGATAATATTTTTTGAAAGATTATAGTCCAAAATTCAAACACAGTAATGTACCTCTCATTTAATACCATAAAACACACTTCCAGATTATTTAAGCAAATATGCCATACACCACCATCACAAACAGCATTTAGAGGAATAGTTAGTCTGTAAAATATCTGCCCTTAACAACTAAAAAACTGATGCAATTTTATAGTCAGCTCCCAATTTAGCTCCAGATATGTCCTACTTGTCCAGAAAAGTTTAATAGAATTTAGCAAATCAGACTCTAAGATTTGCCTGTTTTAATGTCTCAAAAATTAAAAAAAACTGCTTACAATTAAAATTGTAAGAATGAACAGTTTTGGCATTTTACTTTTTTTTAAAGTAAGGAGGCTTACTGTAATCAATTACTTTACCTCTACTAATATTATCAATTTAAATTAATGAGAGAATTGATTAAACAAAAGAATTCCTAATTTTAATTTAAAATTATTACCTTCGCATGTGTCGGTTTCACTGCTGAATATATATCCTTTTGGGCATACACAGCTGTAACTTCCAGGTGTATTTCGACAAAGGCCATTGTCACATAATAATCGATTCACAAAACATTCATCAATGTCTAGAAAAGAAATGAATAGTTCAAATTAGTTTATATGCTAGAGAATGTGTTCTTCTATGAGCAAGCTATACCTACATCTAATTTTCACATTACTAAGTTTTTCAATAATAGACTGTCTCACTTTAGAATATAATTGTGAAAAGAAAGTGCATATTTTAATCTAATTAGTAACAATATGCAAAGTTAGTTATTATTTGTATTATACAATCCATATTAACCAAACTAGCTTTTATTACAGTAGATATTATATAAATACAGAAACTAAACAATTTTAATAAGTTTGAAATAGGGTTCATGAGTTCAAAATGTAGAAAATATTACTCAAACAACCATAAGCTTTCCACTATAGTTGACAAAGTATGTTTAATATATTATGCAAATTAAAGGAATTCTTTTTCCAGATCTTAAAGCTAAAGCTCAAATATTTTGGCCACCTAATGAGAAGGAAGACTCACTGAAGAAGAGCCTGATGCTGGGAAAAATTGAGGGCCAAAGAAGAAGGGCATGACAGAGAACAAGGTGGCTGGATGGAGTCACTGAAGCAGTAGGCATGAGCCTCGGCGGACTTCAGAGGATGGTGGAAGACAGGAAGGCCTGGAGGAATGTTGTCCATGGGATCGCAATGGGTCGGACACGAGTTCACAAGTAACAACAACAATCCACAATAAAGTAACAAATAGTCCAGAAATATGTTGAAGACTGGAACATAGTAGAGGAACCATGAGGGTCTTGGAAAATAAATTGAAATGCTGTGCTGCATCTACCTTTACAGAACTCAGAATAATGCAAGCTATGGTATCTCCTATAACACTGTGTAAATGAAAGTTGGACCTTAAAGAAACAGGATAGAAAAACTTCTAAAACTTTTCAGTTTTGGTGTTGGAAAAGACTTCTGAGAATACAAGCCAAGAAAATAAAACAAGTTGATCATCCCAAAAAATCAACCCAGAATTCTCACTCAAGGCAGAAATGATCAGTTTCAAACTACCGTATTATTACATTTCAGACACATTATGTGAAGACCTCCCCCTCTGAAAACATCAGGAGAAATATGACCTCAGTTACTGTGGCAATGGATTAGAATTGAAAGAATTAAAGGACCAGGCTAGGGATAGATCATCACAAAGATAATAACAGATTGTGACAGAGAAAAAACTATCTATATAAGGGCTTAAGTGGTGATATCAATTTGATAGCACATAATCAAAAATAACAATGATTTTCTTAATGTGTTATTTTTTATTAGCCTCTAAAATGCTAATGGATTGACAAGATTTTAGAAATGATCTCATATTTTATGTATAGAAAATCTATTGATAACGCAAAAATCCAAGAAATAGCTAAAGTAGCAACATATTTCATAATTCTCACAAATTGGCAATGTTTAATAAATAAAAAGAATTACACAAGAAAATGATTCCCTATAATATTGAAAGAAATATGGTTAAATATATTATATGCAGTTAAAAATTGGTCATAACTGTTATATGATACATAGTCAATAATTTATTGATAATAAATGAGAACATAGTAGAGGTCACTATTCTTTCTGTGTATCAAAGTTTCAGAATGAATATTGTTCATATAACATACCAACACAATTTTGTCCTGAAACATCTGATTCATATCCACTGTTGCAGTTACAACGATAGCTGCCACGTAAGTTTTCACAAACCCCATTAGAGCAAATATCGGGATCTAAAGCACATTCATTTATATCTACAATAATAAAATAATCTGTCAGAGTATATTCTGCAGTACCTTTTATTAAATAGTAAAGATACATTATTCATGAAGGTCAGCACAGGTTTATATTCAATGTGAACATTAATAGATAAAATAAAAATATTGATTAGAAATCTAGATATATACATTGTTATTTAAAAATGGCATCATCAAAATATCCAACACATTACAATGTATTAAAACAGAATGAACCCAATACTATGTGGTTCTAAATAAAAGTCTGTAGTCATTATAACAGTTTACATTCACAAGAATACATGTAGTCCTTACCTCATCACCAGTCACCAGTTTATTAAAGATTACAATGGATCCCAAAAAAGTACTTATGACCCGGATTCAAAGTTCTGACAGCCACCCCCACCTGTGGTCATGTGACCACATTTTGCACACTCAGCCACTGGTTCACATTTACAGCTTATTGTAGTGTTTTACAAAATATTTTGCTAGAAACCAGCATTTATTTTCAGGTTTGAGCAAAAATGTCCATTGCTCATAATGGTTTTGTGTAATGGCCATGGCATTTACCACAAAAAAGTTTTTAAAAATCAGCTGCAGGCATGTTATGATCCACTTAATGGCCAGCACAATTTATGACTATAATTTGGAGCTCAATCATAGCTGTAAATCAAAGATTAGATTTATTTAATGTTATTTTCTATATTTGCATATTTTACCTCTTCCATCCACTGTAATTCCTACTCCTCCACTACAAAGGCCATGGAACTCAGCTTCCCAGGAGAAAATAAAAATAGTGAAACACAATATTATTAAAGCAACAATATTACATTTTAATATTTTAAAATATTTTAATGAACATAGTTAAATTTCTTGAAAATTCTGCTCTTGTTCATGCATACTTCAACATAATTAATTTCATATTCTTATGAATAACTTCAGAAACACTTCCTAAAACAACAACATAATTTGGTTTAATGTTACTATAATAACTATACTATATTTACCATTTGCAAATAAAATATATGTAATCAAATTTATACACATTACTTAGATGGAAACAAACCTATTACAATCATTAGATTCTATCTTCATTTACAGTACAGAATATTATTTTGTTAACCTTCACAATATTATTGTGTGCTATATGCCATCCACCTTCACAGATTCCAAAATTCCTGGATAATTACACTACTACATTGTAATAGGCAGTATCTCAACTAACAATTTTACCATTGGCAACGTTGTTAAAATATTTTCTGGAATAAAAACAAGTTGCAGAGTATTGGTATTATATTCAATATCCTCTATTTTTATATTTATTTGTTACGGTATATGAGCAAATAAGCTTTTTGGAACAGAATCCAGCTCAACATTTAGATCCAATTAAATTTAATGTTTGGATTAATTTATTATGAATGTCCTGAGTACATACACTTTGCTTTCCACATTTTTATTTTGTGCTATATGGTATAATTTTTTTATTGACCAAAATTGAATAAAATCCATTGTGAATTTTTTATGCAAAGCATGATTTTTTTGTATATAAGAAAAGTGGAATGCTCTCAGTAATATAAACCTCAAAGGGGAACAGGGATCTATATTATCATCTGTGGGTTTAAAGTCAATGTTTCCTAAGAAACCATACATACTGTAAGTATTAAAACTCCCCACTGAAAAACAAAGAGATATACTTTCATCTGAAACTGATTTAAAACACGATTAAAAGCCCAGCAGAAACAAATGTCCTAGACTTATAATATAGCATTTTGGGAAACAGAAAAAGAAGGCTTTCCCTCTCTTTGTTTGCACTGTTACCAAAAATGGTGTAGGTTCTTCATAATAAAAAAACCTGCTTTGAAAAAAACAATGGACAAGATTTAAAATCCATCATTTATTTACAATTTATTATTCATACCAGTTATATATCCCATTACCTGAATTCTTGGCAGGACATGGGTGGCATGGTTCGCCAAACCCATAGTCTAAATTGGCACAGCAACATTCAGATTTTGTCACTGCTCCAGGAAAAGGGCGAACACATACCCCCTTTTTGATTCCACCATAGCATGTGCTTCGCATATGAGTATCTAAGAAAAGATGTGAAAACAATATATAAATTCTTACTCTATAATGATATAAATAAGCATCCAATTATTACACCTAAAATGTATGGATTCATATGGAATCCAAATGACAGAGAATGAGGTGGCTGGATAGAGTCACTGAAGCAATAGGCATGAGTTTAAACGGACTCCAGAGGACAGTAGAAGACAGGAAGGCCCGGAGAAACGTTGTCCATGGGGTCGCGATGGGTCGGACATAACTTCGCAACTAACAACAAAATGGAATCCAAGAATTTCTGTAAAATTCTATACCAGTCAAATATTAACATCCAGTTATGGTTTATATAATTACTGTTTTAAGTGGGTATTCTATCTATGTTACAAGTTATTTTTTAAGTAGCATACTAAAGTTTATCAATTTCTTGAAGGAAAAACATGCTATTTCAGATACAAATGAATCCATGTTCTACTATCTGTAACATTATTTTTCTTAAAATCTAAGACATATCTGTTGCAACAGGTGATAATATTGAACTGAGCCTAATTAAAAACAAGATAAGCAGGGTTGGATCCAATTAGCACTTGGATGGAAAACAAGTAAATCTCAAAACTATAGGTTAGACTTAAAATGTTTTCTTAAATTGGGAAAAAAAATACTAACCTACACAAACTCGACCATCAACTCCAACAGCTAGTCCAGGTGGACAATCACAACGAAATGATCCTTCTGTATTAATGCAGTGGCCATTCATGCAAATACCTGGAGTCTTGCATTCATCAATATCTATTAGAAAAAGTAAACTGTACATATAATTTAGTGCTCCCTATTTGAACGCCAATAGATTGTATTGCTTAAAAATAATCAAGAACCCTATTAAGTAGATTGCTTGATAAACAATTAATATGGCTTTTATCAGTCAATGAATATTTCCTACCATTTTTAAAAATATTTGCTTTGATACATTCACAATCATATAATCCATTGGTCCACAACCTTTCTGGCTTCACAGACCGGCAGTAGTAACAGCAGGCAGGAATCCTGCCTAGATCCTAGATCCTGTGCATGCACAAATGAAGCTTGATGCTTCCATGGCCCAGTTCCCAGCAGGCGACAGTGGCCCCAGTCCACAGTCCAGGGGGCTGGAGACTCCTGGTATAACCTATACCCTAATGTAGTTGAGCACTTGGGGAATCACTTTTCTAAAAAAACTATTTTCTGCAGCCAAGAGTGAGTTCTCTCCATTTTTCTCTCTTTCAGTTGTTTGATGTTTAAACTTATCCAACATCTTAATGTATCTTGTTCACTACCCAAAAGAAAAAAAGGTGCCATTGATTATCTACTGAATTTTATCAGTGAGATAAAATTGGTGGAATCCCAGACAGTCGACAAAAAGATTGTCTCTGTGAAATATTCTTTCTTATGATATAAATGAGTATTATTTATCCCTAATTATCTATGTTTGTTCAACAACTCTTATCGAAAACAATCTGGATTAACATTATGTGTAGCTACAGTGATGTGTCTGGTTTTAATTCTGCAATTACATTAAAGATTTTAACAACAAAAAGACAGCATATGCATGCTAGAAATAATAAAGATTTCCACTACACTTTCAAATGCAGAAAACACATCACAAACAAGACTCGCTAGGAGTCAGGCGGCATTTAAATTTAAATTTAATAGTGTTGTTATATAAGTATAATTTTTAATACAAATACTGATCTCATTGAGGTAGGTATAATATATGTATATATACCAGTACAGTAACGTCCATTAGGAGCCAGGACAAACCCGGGTTTACAGATGCACTTGAAACTGCCATCCTCATTAATACACATTCCATTCAAACACATGTTGGTAGTTGTACATTCATCATGGTCTGGAAAATAAAGCATTGGAGATTACAACTGAAATAATATCTGAAATTCTAAATACCAAAAGAATTGTTTTCGTCTCAGAAATAGAATTCTGATCTAATGGGAACTCCTGATGCAGGACAAAACAGTAGGGTTCGGGTTCTTTTTATACTAATTTCCCTCCTTGTGCCAATCCCATTACTCCACACCTCAAAACTTGACAGTATCCAATGTAATTTTTTAATCCATGGAGTACAGCTTTAGCAGGAGAATTTGCAATCTTTTCTCAGGAAATTTGATTTTCCATTAGCAGTTAATTTGAGGAATTATAACTAAAACCATTAATTCAGAGCTCACATAAAAAATAAGAAATGCATACCAACACAATTTTTCCCATCAGTTGTTAGTTCAAAACCAGCATTACAAATGCACTGGAAACTACCATCAGTGTTCACACAACGACCATTCTTACAAAGGACACCATTCTGAATACACTCATCAATGTCTGAGAAAAACAGATAAAAAGAAATATTTCAGTAACCAGCTATTATTTTATCTGCGAGAGTTTTAAGACTATCTTCATCTATAAAACATGGGAACTTAATTATTTTGTGACTTGAGAGCCAGATGTGGACAGAGGTGAGAGCTGGAGCAGCAAGAAAGAAAATGGATTTGGCTAAGCGTAAAATGGGTATTTAATATAAAAACCACATGTTTTTAAAGCCCTTAAATTTTTCAAATAAATTTATTCCTTATGTCTTCCACTTTGTCGCTATCTTTAAAACCACAAATTTTAAAACCACTGACCAAAAGTTACTGTCAGGTTAAGAAACAGCACAAGTATCTTTTTCTAATACAAATAGAACTAACTACAAAACTAAGCTATGACCCGGACCAAGGATTTTAAAAATCAAGACTCTGTTCTCCACGTATTAGTTGCCTTCTTTGCCTTAATAATAATGTGTGGTTTTATGGGACATCATTAAATTAGGACTCTTTAATCCATACCCATATTGAGGTCCTAACTTGGCTTACTACATTTTACCCAAAACCATTTCCCTCCCAGTGAATTTAGTAGGTTAGGGGCTATTTTGAACAAGTGTTCTTGTCTTGAACAGGAACTTCTGCTGAAATTTGGCAAGTATGAATTCTCCTCTGTCTATAATTTCTGGAATAAAAAAGAGCCAGGTTTATAACAAATGTTGTTCTAGTAGCCATATGCTTGTATTGCATACACACCAATGAGAAATTATATTAATTGCAAACTTCCAGAATTAATCATGACTGACAAAAAGAAGAAGCTGGATATGCAAACATACAATTTATTCATTATTTTTCATTATCTAAATGCAGCATTGAAGCAGCAAGAGGGTTACAGTTTCTCATGTTTAAAGCCTCAGAATATCCAGGGTATGTCTGAGATCATATACTGAAATCTGAGCTCTCCTAGTCAGCAGAATACTCTTTATCACCTGAGTTCAATAGAGTCCAATATATGCTGGAAATCAATAGGCCTGTGAACTACAATTTTAATGTTATCATTAGGATCAGATTTTTTGATCAGCTTATTTTATTTTTAGACCTTCTCTGGAAAACATTTGAAAAAAAATGAAAACTGTGTTTGGAAAAAAGGCTCATTGAAATCTTGTACATATCGAATGCTGGTTTTTCATGGTTCATTCTCAAAATTAGATAAATGTGTGTAGGATCACCGGAGTTAAACATGATATAGTTTGTCAAATTTTGGTTCACTATACCATATATTTAATTAAATACCTGCAAACATTAAATCATTGTCATGGTTTATTGAAGAGACAAAATAATCTTGTTTTCAGAGTTGAATAAGTATCAGACTGAATTGATAGATTGCAAATAACATTTCCATACCAATGCAAGCCTGCTTAGTAGGTGTTCTTTGGAAACCTGTATGGCATTTGCAATAATAAGAGCCAGGTGTGTTCACACAGTCTCCATTAGAGCATGGATTTGATATACACTCATCAATGTCTGTTGGAATCAGAAAAGAATGCAATCAGATTTCATAATTTATATATAATAGTTTTCTTATAAAATAGAGCATTTTGTAAACAAATACAATTACCTTACATCAATCACAAACTAATTCAATTCCCCATTTTAAAAATATAAAAATCACAATTCTCAACTAAAATAAACTTAATATAAAGTATAAATTTGACTTTTTTTAAAAAATAGAAATATTTAATTCCATACAAATAAAATCTTCAAAAAGGAAATAATCAGATATAGACCTTTACATACAACTAATTAACACTATTACATTCCCATTTTTTGTTTTGACTCTAGTGATCTTGTT
>JANHFP010001957.1:84123-104658 GCA_032468135.1 Calamaria suluensis | reverse complement strand
TGAAACGGAGATGAGCACCGCCCCCTAGAGTCAGGAATGACTAGCACATATGTGCGAGGGAAACCTTTACCTTTTTACATGTAAAACTGACACTTTTTTTTGCTATTGTGGAAAGCATTAAAATGACACAAATAACATCAAAAAGCGTTATCTCACCCTTCTGAAGCCCTCTGTTCAATTCATAATAAGGTACGATTGTAACTGATTATTGCCAATGTCACTTTAAGCATTCTGAGACTTCTAATCAGTATTTCTCAACCATGGCAACTTGTAGATGTGTGAACTTCAACTTTCAGAATTTCCCAGCCAGTGGAGCCAGCTTTCCTATAACGGACTTAAGAATTCTGGCAGTTGAAGTCCATGTGTCTTTCAGCTGCCAAGGTTGAGAAGCACTGCTCTAAGTTCTCAGCAGGGCACATGTAGGGTCACAGTTTTGCAGTATTGTAGAACCCTGTCTTTAAAATGTTTTGTTTTTTGTGTATATGTGCATGTGTGTTCCTTTCTAATAAAATTTTCATATACCAGCAGCACCTGCAACCAACAAATATTGCGTTATTTATGCACATTATTTGGAGAAAAAAATTAGTGTTAGATGTTAAAATTATCAAAGAAGCAATGTGATGTTAATGTCTTTTTTCTTTTTGTATAAAAGTGACCTTAGATTATGACAATTATAAAAAAAATTAGCTGTTCTGTGATTGAAAACAATACGTTGGTGACTTGGGGGTTCTTCACATCAGACCAAGGGATAATCTTTCCATAATTAAACCCACAGTGGCTTACTTAATATTCTTTTCTGCAACATTTGTTCTCGATGTAGTTACTTTAAAAGGTCCTTCCTCTCAAAACCAACACACACAAGAAAAACATAGAAAAATAAATGCATTTGTACCTTGCAAGTTTGTATAAAGCAAATAAATAAAAAATGGATGGTTTATAACTAGACTGTGTGTGCCTATCTTTTTTTAAAAAAATATGTAAGTGTAAGACCTAAGAAAAGGAGGGATAGGAAGGTGTACTATATATAGTTGTCCTCAAAGTGTACTGTTCTCTGTATTTCTCTGTATTTCAGCTAAATATGTATAGTTATTTATTTATTTATTTTCAAATTACTTTTCACTCACTGCACTTGAAGGACTCTTGGAGGCTTACATCTCCATGGACAGTTACATAATGATAAAGAATAAATTGTCCACCCTCCCCCCCAAATAAACCACCAATAAAGTCATAAAATGAGCAATATAAATAACACGTTTTCACCTCTTAAGGACATCCCATCCAGGATCTAAAAAAGGAAATACAAACTATAAGGTGCTAACGACATTGCTCATCTTGTAAGATCTATAACGATAGTTCCATGAAGTCTCCATTGCAGAGAGGTTAATAATTTGCAAGATAATGCAGTAAGGGGTAAAGGTCTTTCCAAGGTTCACTAACTGGGAAATACTTGGGAGTCTTGACAGCCAATCCTTTTTAAGCCTTTAGCAGCAAATATGTTAGAAATTACAGACCTTCAGAGTAAGTATGAACTTAGAAAATAGGGTTTTGTGGATCGTATTTCAGCAATATGTTTCTCTCTGAAAATATAATCAAAGTTAATCATGGTTGGAAAGCTCAGTCCTTTTTAAAATTACTATTGATTGCTCAATGGGCACATTTACCTATTTTACTACAGGTTACAAATCTGCTTATGGGGACCAAGCAAAATAAACCTACTTGCTTCTAGTCCCAGGAGACAAGTCAGATAACCTCATAGTATCTCTAACTGGTTCCAATGATCTCTCAGCAGTATGATTTAGTGCAGTGGTGAAATCCAAATGGTTTTACTACCGGTTCTGTGGGCATGGTTTGGTGGGCATGGCAGGGGAAGGATACTGCAAAATCTCCATTCCCACCCCGCTCTGGGGCCAGGCAGAGGTGGTATTTGCCAGTTCTCCAAACTACTCAAAATTTCCGCTACTGGCTATCCGAACTGCTCAAAATTTCTGCTATCGGTTCTCCAGAACCTGGAGAACTGTCCAAACCTGCTGGATTTCACCCCTGATTTAGTGTAACCTAAAATGTATTTGTAAGAAGATGCTGTAGGATCATAACCAACAGACACTACAGACTTGTAGTAAATTGACACCAAAAATATTTGCCCCAACCAAGATTTCTTATAATATGCCTATCAGCTGTGACCAACCTAATGTCTTTCAGATGTATACTAACTGGGAACTCTGAGTTTGCTGGTCCAATACAGCTACAGGGTATCAGGTTGAGCAAAGCTAATGTAAATTAATTGTATAAATGGGTGTGAGAAGCAAAACCATGGACTGACATTGATTTATACCAGGAATATTTCAAGATGATTAATGGAGTTTCTCTGGGTAAAAAAAAAACCAATGACAAAAAGGTTTATAATATTTTGTATTAAGGTTCGTCATTCCAAACTTAGTAATTAAAACTTGTCCCTTTTAGATCTGCAACAAAACAGAAGCTGATTTCAAAGATATAAACTGATATTCTCACATGATCACATTTTCTGGTTAAAATTGGAAAGATATAAAAGAAGCTGATCTATATCTTATAATGTAAATGATTGGGGGGGGAGAAGAAACACCTTATGCCTGTCCCTAAAGACTTTAGGGACAGAAATTGGATTGAAAGAGATAAAGGAGGGCATCTAACCTGCAACATCAGAGGAATATGATGAAATTTAGTCGATGTCAAAAAACTCAAACAGTGTTGAATTTTATGTTGGGGTCACTATCGTACTTCAGACTTATGTGAAGAGCCAGCTGTGTGGAAAAGGCTCTGATGCTGGGGAAAGAAAAGGAAAGAGAAGGATGGACTCAGCTGAAGGAGATGAGTGCTCTGTTGCGAGACATGAAAAAACAGATATGGGGTCAATCATCTTGGAGAAAATATACATGGTTCCTAAGAGTTGATAACAATTTGACAATATCTAATCAATTAATCATCAATCAATCCACTAGTGAGATCACCAGAAAATCACAGAAGAAAGCAATGGCAAAATCTCTTCTGCAAAGAAAATCAAATCCATATGTTCAACAGCAGCTAGGTATAAAATGAGAACAATTTCTATAAATGTCCTGTTGTGTTGGAAATTAAGCTTAAACTCTGCTTGCTTGCTTGGTTATTTGTTTCTTTATTCAGAAGAGATAATTTGTTTTTCAAAAAACATATCTTCGAAAAAGATTGTACAAAGTAATTAAAATTCTATAATACATTACGGCAAAATGCTCTGACATTTTGAAGCAGTTTCTAAGAACCAACTGTAAAGATAGAAGCACCAAAGCAAGGGGAAGAATTTGTTATACTTAGAGATAATCATTGCAAATGGGCAATTAGAAATTATTGAGCTGTTTGAAAAAAAGACAAAGTTTGTCTCTCAAGTTCGTCCCTGTACCAATAGATATATAATGTATACCCTTTTACAAGGGTAGAAATATGCTATGTATAGAGAGCTGTAGTGAGTGATGCTTCTTTTGATGAGTATTTTTAACATATGTTTTCCTGGGAGGAGGATGTAACTCAGTGGTGGGTTGTTCCCGGTTCTGTCCGGTCCTTGCAAACCGATAGTAAAAGCGGTGGGAAGCTCCGCCCACCTGCCAGGATGTCATCATGGACGATCTGTGCATGTGCAGAAGTCCATGCGCACGAGCAAAACAAGTGCACACGCATGCTCCCTTTGCGAACTGGTAGTAAAGATAAGTAGAACCCACCCCTGGTTTAATTCTGTGTTTTCAATCTGCAAAGCTAGCTGTTTTATTTGTAAATAAATAAGTCAGAGTTTAGTAGCATAGAATTGCCTGGGCACTTTTCTTGCAGGCCATTTTTAAGTCTTTGTTCAGCATAGCAGGCAGGCAAGGTGCATCCCCTAGGGAGATACACCTGGTAGGACTCGGAAGAAGGGTGTGATGACCCCAGTCAAAGTAATTACACGGCAAACAACCAGGAACAAAAAGAGCAAATAGTCTTTAATATACAAAACTCAAAGTTCTCCTTTTTTGGTTGAAAATGGGTTAACTGCTAACACAAAACTAGGATGACTGCCAAGATGCATGCTGGCCACAGTCCAGGGTTCATTAGGAAGATAAGCAAAGCCAAAATAAGTCCTGAAGAGTGTTACTGACTATACAGAGTTCTGGAGAGAAACACAAGCCAATGTTCACGGTTTTGATGCCAGCAAGGGTAATCAGCACCGGCTAGCTTTTAAAGGGTCCCCTTCTTACTCCCGATTAACCCTTCCTTTCCTGAGCCCTTTTGTCCCTGCATCTCTCCCTGGAGCCCATTGGGTGTGCTGTGACTTCTTCAGAGCTATCACTCAGCTTCCACCCCCAGCTCCCCAGACTCCGTTAGAGCCTGCTCCTTCTCACAGCCTAATTGCTCCGTGCCGCTCTCTGCCAGCTGTTCCACCTCATCCTCTGAGTCGGACACTGGCAGAGGCATGACAAAGGGCTTTCTCCAGGGTGGCTCCCTCCCTCTGGAACATCATTCCCCCAGAGATTAGAATGCCCTCTTCCATGTCATTCTAGGAGAGCGGCTAACATGCTTCTGGAAGGCGAAGACCTGATTTTGCCAGAGGGCCTGGGGAACGCAGAGCGGGATGGAGCCCATTAAATGGCTGGTGTGATATGTTGTAGCCAGGGTGGGTTGAGTAACCATGTGTGAATAGGCAGAAGTATAAGTTTCCTAAAATAAATAAATTAATAAAAATAATAATGAAATAAAATGTCCATGTAGCTAAGCCTGGCTTAGAAGAGTCTCATCAGCAGGGACTAGTAATAACAAAGCATCGTGGGAGAATATTGATCATAAATTCTAATGGTTAACACTGAAGTGTGAATTAGAATTATTTCAAAGGACGATGATAGCTTACTTCCTTGAGGGAGGATGTTCCAAAATCTTGAAAACAACAAGCCGTCAACTGTATTTAAGGTGGCCAAGCTATTCTGGATGAGTTATTCCCTCCAGGCCTCAATGGTTGGAAAGGTTTGACCTGAAATGAGCCAGCAGTGCTTCAGCTACCCTGAGCATCAAAATCTTTTCCTTCCGCTACATTGCAGGTGATCCTTGCTCTTCTCAGTTAGGTGATCCCTTAAGATTGCTGTGGTTCTGATGGTACCAATTTCATCTATTGTAGAAATTGGTGTTGGGCTTGTTGGCTTTGGGATGTTCTTCCTCCTGTTTGGTGTATTGTTGTACATGGATTCAGTGCTCCTGGCCTTTGGAAATGTAAGTATTTTTTTAAAAAATGTCAAATATTTTGTGCAAAAAGAAATAATAAGCAGTGAGTATGATAAAATAAAATCAATAAGCAGTGAGTATGAAGGGACACGGTAAGGCAGCTGAGTTTGTCGATCGGAAGGTCGGCAGTTCATCGGTTTGAATCCCTAGTGCCGTGTCCCAGCTTCTGCCAAGCTAGCAGTTTCGAAAGCATAAAAAATGAAAATAGAAAAAATAGGGACCACCTTTGGTGGGAAGGTAACAGCGTTCTGTGCACTGTTGGTGTTTAGTCATGCCGGCCACATGACCACGGAGACATCTTCAGACAGCGGTGGCTCTTCGGCTTTGAAACAAAGATGAACACCGGCCCCTAGAGCCGGAAATGATTAGCATATATGTGCGAGGGAAACCTTTACCTTTATCATGATAAAATAATGGGACGCGGTGGCTCAGCGGGTAAGAAAACTGAGCTTGTCAATCGGTAGGTTGGCAGTTCAGCAGTTCTAATCCCTAGCACTGCGTAACAGGGTGAGCTTCCATTACTTGTCCAGCTTCTACCAACCAAGCAGTTTCGAAAGCACATAAAAAAGTAGAAAAAATAGGGACCACCTTTGGTGGGAAGGTAACTGTGTTCTGTGTGCCTTTCGTGTTTAGTCATGCCAGCCACATGACCATGGAGACGTCTTCTGACAGCGCTGGGTCTTTGGCTTTGAAACGGAGATGAGCACCGCCCCCTAGAGTCGGAAACTACTAGCACATGTGCGAGGGAAACCTTTACCTTTTTATGATAAAATAATAGACTGGTTTATTTTATTATTTTTTTAAAAAAAACAACCTTTCAGTTTTGATAAGCCCAATTTACAAAGCGCCTGCATTCATATACTTTTATGTTTTAAGGATAAGTGCATTTATTTATAAGTAAGCTGATTTGTTTTTTAAATCAACCAGGCACGTGAGCTTTGACTGCTAGATAAGAATTAGCCATTTGAAGCCATTACAGAATTCAGTTTAAAATTGTGCATGGTTTAATAAATATAAAAACATTGTAAGAATGGCTGCAGGGTGACAGTGTTTCAAAACATAGAATACATGTAGCTTCCCATATCAACAGTGATTCAGCACCTGTTGCCATGGTGGCTGACTTGAAGAGGAAAAGGCAAATCCTAAGAATAGGCATCAGAAATAGGATACTGAACTGTGAAATGGACTGGCAGGGAAGATGGGGAGAGACTGCTGGTCCAACAGAAAACTTTCACATCCACCCTGCATGAAAAGACGAATGGAATTGATTCCATTCGTGAATCAATTTCTGCAGGAAAAGTAAAAGTATGGCATTTTGCATTGATCTCTGCCTAAGAGAAGAGCAAAAATGATAAAGGTCTTTTATATAAGGTAGCCCCGGCAGGTATACATTTCTAGTGGGCTCGTTTGCTTGAATTATTTTTAAAGTGAATAGTTTCTATACAGGGGGATGTGCGAAACTGTCATGCCACCTTTCCTTTTGAAGATGAACTTTTTTAAAAAAATAGGAAAAAAATAGAGCCAATGTCCCCTTTCCTACTCAACAGTATAAGATAGTTGGTCAAGGAGAATGTAAAATTGGTCCCAACTATCTATAGGATTCAACTTCCATTATTTTTTCCATAAAACACCTTATTATGTAAAGTTTGCTATGCCTTCTATGATCAGGGCTTTGACCAGGCAAAGGGGCTTGGGTGGTAAATGGAATTGTGGGCTATGTTGTTCGACATGTATGCATCCAGAAGGGTCTCCCAAGATGAACAGGCTATGATGGATACCCCAGACTAACATTGATCACATCTGCCAACCCGCATTGAACCAGCGTGGCGGATTATAGTCTATTCCTTCCACATGCCAATACATCTATAGGTATACATCAGTGGTGGATTGCTCCCGGTTCGGTCCGGTTCTTGTGAACTGACAGTAATGGTGCCAGGAGGCTCTGCCCACCCACCCATATGGATGATCTGCACATGCACAGAAGTGTGCACGAGTGCTCCCATTGTGAACTCGTAGTAAAGGTAAGTGGGACTGATCCCTGGCATACACCTGTATTGATTGGAAACATGCAGAAGAGTCCTTCATCCTGCAGTGGATAGACAATGGCTAACATGATGATGATGAATGATGCTTCTGGCTTACATTCCAACAAATCTGTCCTTTGCTTCCTTAGATCTTGTTCCTGTGTGGCTTGGCTGTTATAATTGGATTAAGAAGAACTTTTGGGTTTTTCTTCCAAAAGGAGAAGCTTAAGGGAACCAGTTTCTTTTTAGGAGGCATAATCATTGTGCTGCTTCGGTGGCCTCTACTAGGCATGCTTCTGGAGACCTATGGGTTCATTAACCTCTTCAGGTGATCAGTCCTCCTAAAACCATTGTATTTGCTATGGGAAATTGGGTGTGCAAAAGTTTTGGGTTGCACTGACTCTCTGAGCTTGGTTTTCAGTCAAAAGAATGGAGTGGAAGTAACAGTTCCTGGAAGAAGAACAGGGAGTGCATGGAGAGCTTTAGCCATGGATATTGGGCATTGAAGGTCCACACAGCCACCTGCAGGCTTGCCAATCAACCCAAAAGAACACTGCAAAAGATTAGGGAAATCTGAAAAAAAATGGGGAAAATAACCACCTGCAAATGTAAAACCAAGCTCTAAGAACTGATATAATCCAATCTGGAACTATATATATTCTGTAACAGAAAGTATACGCAGTCAACCCCATTTTATTAGTGAATTATAAAAGGTAAAGGTAAAAGTTTCCCTCGCACATATGTGCTAGTCATTTCCGAATCTAGGGGGCAGTGCTCATCTCCGTTTCAAAGCCAAAGAGCCAGCACTGTCTGAAGACGACTCCATGGTCATGTGGCCAGCATGACTAAACACCAAAGGCGCACAGAACGCTGTTACCTTCCCACCAAAGGTGGTCCCTATTTTTTCTACGTGCTTTCGAAACTGCTAGGTTGCCAGAAGCTGGGACAAGTAACGGGAGCTCACCCCATTACACAGCACTAGGGATTCGAACCGCTGAACTGCCGACCATCCAATTAACAAGCTCAGCTGTCTTACCCGCTGAGCCACTGTGTCCCTTTCAAATAGTATATTAGCACAAACTAAATAAAAATAAATAATTTGAAAAGTGATTTGTAAAAGCACTGGATATGGATTCAAGCAAATCTCAATTATACAATCTGAACAATTCAAGCCCCCTAAAAACTAGAAAGCTGAACTACTGTTTGGGTTTGGAGTAGAAGAAGAGTTACAGATATGGATTTATTTGAAATGATATTATGATAGGATGTAAAATGTATAGTTATTGATTGTTGTGGGGGAGGTGGGGGGAGGGGGGAGAAAAATTCAAAAAAATTATATATATTATGTGATAACGGAAATGCTTTGTAAGAAGTGTTAAATAATTAAAAAATTAAAAAAGAATTTTTTTTAAAAAAAAAAGAATATGATAATTGGCATAAAATAATATATTGAAACATTGAATAATTAGGGATATATTATAATTTAACAAAATATGAGTATTATTGTTAACTGTATTAAATATTAAGAATATTGTTTTATTTGTACTTAAATGTAAACCTACTTCCATGCTGTTCACGCAACAATATGTTTCTAGAAAAATAAAAAAATAAAACTTGAAAAGAAAAGAATGGCACTGAATGAAATAGCACAATCAATTGGTGGAGTGCATAGAAGTATGGGCTTGGGCACGCAGGCAACACCCCCCTGCCACGTTTCCCATTTTTGGCACTTGATGGCAAAAAGGTTAGCCATCACTGACCTAGGCAAATTGATTATTCAGATTGGACTAGTGATATGAGACTTAGACCATTTCTATAACTATCTTTTTATTTAAAATCAAACATGAAGAGTGATCTTGTCTTCCGTTTTTCCTCCCCTTTTCCTCTCTTTCCTCTAAAAGTAAGCAAAAGGAAGAAACCAAAGGAGGATCAAGTACCCACCTTGGCAGTTATACTGGATTGGATTAAACCAGATCCCAACAGTCCAAAGGCCACATTCCATAACAATCAGCGTCAAAACAGTCAACAGGGCAATGCGATGAAACACTGGAATTCAATTTCTAAAAAGAGCAATTGGAGAGCTCTTTTGGAGGGGTGAGCAGATACCAACTCTTTATTTATTTCCTTTATTTCACTATTTTCTCACCCAGAAAAGGCAAGTTAACAATAAAAATATTCAAAATTAAGCAGATAAAAAAACAAAACAGCAGTGCAAACACTAGCTATAATGTTCACGAGCAAAGCTTGAAGTAAAACTTTTTACACTATGGGTGTAAAACACAGTGTTGCATTGCCGTCATGTGACATATTGCAATGTTTTTTTTCCATCACAGGGCTAGGATCTCAGTTTGACACACATGTTTTACACCAGATATCATATTTTTTTTAAAAAAAAATTAAGCCATTAAAACAAAATATTTTTATTATTCTGGTTATTCTGTGTTTGTTCAGTATAGTTATTGTTTTACTTGTTCAATATTTATATTTTATTTACTAAATTTAAATAAATTGTATCAAATGATATAAAATATGTTATATTTTACAGGGGAAAAAAAAAGATAATATAAAGAAGCCAGTTCTAACCTGAAACAAATGACAACTTTTTACAGAAGTACTTTGAAACAACTGATACGAGTAGATTTTCCTTCTGGATAACCTTTTGAATTTTATATGATAATAATGGTACTCAGCGTATAAAATGCAATCTTCAAAAACTCTTTGCTAACATTAACTAATTTATCTAGAGCACTAAATGCCTGTCAGCAGGCTTTCAACTTACATTTCCTAGTTTTGGATCTCAATAATTATAGAATATCTTCTCTATCTTAGGAGTCTGCAATTAAATGAAACATTGTCCATCTCCTGTGTTTTCCCAGTACAGCTAGAAGGCATGAATTTAAAGATAGAAGCAAGAACCTTCTAATGTACAGCCAGAGATAAAACGGCTATTTCCATTTGCTTAAATAAAGTAATAATGTCTCTTGGTGAAAATTAAGATAGACTCACCTCTTCCTTTAGAGACTGTTTTAAAAACATTTACTTATTTTTAATTTTTGATAGCAACTAAATTCTTTCAAGTTAATGCTAGAAAATCTTGCAGGGAGTCTGCTAAGAGGCAACCACTTTGTCTCGTTAAATATTCTATAACTATCCTTTTTGTCCTTTTTGTAACCTTCAATGTTTTCTTGCTATCTCTTTTATATTGATATGGCTGATTTATGGATGCGAGTTTTATCCAGTGGTGAGTTGTTACCAGTTCGCCCCAGTTCGGGCGAATCAGTAGCAGGGGTGGCGGGAGACTTCCGCCACCCACCTGGATGTCATCAAATACACTCTGCGCATGCACAGAAGCTTCTCTACATGTGCAGAAGTAGCACACGTACGTGCAAACTGGTAGCAACAGTAATTTAAACCAACCCCTGGTTTTATCTATGTTATCTTTTATGTTTTGCGAGTGAGGAGTTGTTAATTGTACAGTATTGGTCTATTAGTTGATGGGGTGTAGACTGGCTGGACAGACTCTAAGTTAGATATCCTGTTTTATTTGTCTATAACAATGCGACTATGCTTTTGATAAAAGTGGCCTGTGGTTGCAACTGGCTAAACTCTGTCCCAAATCATTAGTTCTCTTCTACTATAAGGAGGGTACTATAAATATAATTAAGTCTGGTGGTCTAGTCTACATTTTTCTTTTTAAGTACACTGAAAACCTCAATTACTCAAAGCCAAGATGGAAGGTAGATGTCGATGTTTATACTCCCATCCGGACCGTAAATAAGTATTTCACAAACTAGACATTTGCTGTAATTAGCTAAAATATGCAGAAGCATCTTAAAGACCAGCAAGAGTAACGGTCCAAAAGTCTAGCCAAGTTTAGCTAAGGAAGCTTTAAGGTTTTTAATATGAATAGTTTGGCTTGTGGTATGAACAGTCAAAAACCCATCACTCACCGATATTTGGCTATACAATTGGAACCTGAAGGTTTTGTAAAACAAAAAGGATACACTGCATCTAAGCTCTACAGACATATTGTAAAAATGATGCACTTTTAGAAATATTGCTTTTTTTAAAAAAAAAAACGGGCATTTGCCACCCGCAAAGTCCTAGATTAACTTCACAGCATGACTTTCGTTAGGCGTTATTTACAGAGAGAATATCCCACTGTGTTATTTAAACACTACATAAGCCTTGTAGGCTTGTAAATAAGGTCTCAGTGCTTTTAAACATTGCCTATTTGCTTATGCATGACTATCTAAGATGTGTATATGAAACATTAAACTTATAACAATTTTGACAGGAACTTTACTGTTTCTTAATTTAGTTATTATTTAGCAAACCTAAGTAAAACACTTTGAAGCACAATTGGAAGATACATTTTGGATAAGCTCTGTTAGTACAGCAGTAGTGGGGCATTAGAGCCTCAATCGAGTTGATTGATAATGATTAATAACAATTCAAATTGAAAGGTTTTTTTTCTGAATAAAATGATTTTTTTTTACTTTCAAAAGTGTAATGGATATGCTATATTTATGCAAGACAGAGTTCCTTAAAAAGTCTCACTTGAATTTTACATGGCATATTTGTTTTCAAGGTTTTCTAGAAACTAGAATAGAAGTGCTTCTGTTTCTAATTTGAGAAGACATATGATATGCTTCCCTATATTAGCAAGCAAAATTCAAGCAGACAAAATTTCTTCTGTTATTTTTTCATAAATCTTGATGTGTGACGTAAATGCACCTTAAATAGTAACTTAAAATGTAAATTCTTGCCTTTTATTGACCATTAATTAGAATAATTACTAACCAAAAAGAGAAAACTATAAAATTGTCTGTGCTTTTTAAACACAATCTTCCAAATTCTGGCACTACATTACCATGATTCTGAACCATGGATTGGTCCCTAGGAAATTGTTATTACTCAACATGCCTGGATTCACACATCATGCCAGATTATAATATGATATATGCTATGTGGATTCAGTCACCATGGGTTGCAAAGCATGGTTTGTGTGTGTGAGGCAGACCAATGTAGTTTGCTCCACAAAACATGGTTTAAAGAAACCATAGTTTTGAGAGATATGTGAAATCATTGGCTGTATGTGATATATTCTCATGAATTTAGAAATGAGGTATAGGTATATTAAGTACATTATAGGTATATTAGTCATGTCGGCCACATGACCACAGAGACATCTTCGGACAGCGCTGGCTCTTCGGCTTTGAAATGGAAATGAGCACCAGCCCCTAGAGTTGAAAACGGTGAGACTAGTATATTAAGAAGACGAAGTCTGCACCTTATCTTGCTTTCAACTTTATATATGGGAATATATATTTTCCTTTAAATGTAAATAGGCTGAAATGCTGTAAGCTACTTCAGGTGGTACATATACAGCATACATATAGCAGCACAGCTATTGTTATGTAAATAAAATAATTCATGCACCTGATTAGTCTTTCTCATTGTTTGTGACACTGGAGGGGGGGCACACTACTTCCAAGTCAGTGTTGACTCCTGGCAACTGCCTGGATGAGCCCTTGCAGTTTTCTTGGCAAGGTTTGTCATTACCACCTTCTTACAGCTAAGAGAGAGTGACTGTGACAAGATTATCCACCTGGCTTCATGCTCAGGGCAGGTCTAGAACTCAGTCGCCAGTTCTTTTTTTAAAATGCATTCATTTTTTCTTTCAGGATAACAATAAAAAATGAAAGACAAAAAGTCAAACATAAAAAGAAAAATATATACATTGTCAAAAAAAGAAAGGAAGAAAAAACCCCATACTGAAAGTGCTTTTAAAAAGTGTAAAAAGTACAGTAAAGGAAAGATTAATATATCATTTTAGCAATTCTATGTACAATTTACACACACACACAAATTCTACACATAGTTATCTAACACAATTATTCAAGTATGTATGTTTCTAATAATAATACAAGTGTATTTTGTATAAAGGAGTCCTATATTTCATTATATTGTCCATATAAATTGTAAAGCTACAGTAGAGGCATTATGCTCATTGATGGCAATCGGGTTGAATGAAAGGGACCACAAATTTATTATTCAGTGCAGGAAGAAAATATTATCATCTGAAAAATTTAGCTCTGGTTGCATAATTATTTTTATATAATCCAGTACTTTCCCCCCCAAAAAAGAAGAAAAGGTAAGATGTCTTTAAAACTTGTGATTTAAAGAAGCATTATAAGTCAATGCCTTAACCGCTACACAAACTAGCTCTCTGGGTGTCATATTTAGTAGCTCATTAAAATTTTTCTAATCTTGTGATCAAAGCTTTGCTTGGCTTGCAGAGTTACCACAAATGTCATTGATTTATAAATGCTTAAATGCGCAGCTAACAAGCTTTCTATCTACCAGCCTATTTCACCCTAGCGATCTATGGAAATAATATGGGTTGAATAGGATATGTACATTTACCTTCCCCCACAACTATAGTCAAAGGCCAGAGAGACACTATTACAATTATATTTAGACACAGTTTCTAATGTAAGGTGTATTTGTGGTCAACACTGTGAATTGAAAGGTGGCTGCCAAAATTTCCTGAGGGAGCGCTGTGTGAAATACGTTTGCACATGCCTTTCAAAACCTTTATTAGCTCTGGAAACAGCCTGCAATAGTTTAAAATCACCAAAGAATAATTTCCTGTAGGGCATGTATGAGCCAGCCCAAGTTCAGAGCTTGGCGTTATCCACAATACATTCTACCTTAGCTGCTTATTCAAAAGCCCATTAAGGTACAGAAAGCAAGCAGCTTAGTTGATTAAACATGTAGCAAAGTTACCCATGATGTCATTATCACCTTTAGAAAGCTTTGAACTGGAAATGTGGAGCTTAAGTCCCCCTGCTCAGTTCACACAAAGCGGGCAAAAACACTCCTGCTTTTATTGTGAAGTTCAGATAGATTATCTCTCAATGTAAGTTTTGTTTATATATGAAGCTTTTTAACAAAAGTGTTTCCAAGCTATGGTAAAATCAAGATTGGGATCACGACCTTGGTATCCTGTCTTATATCCATGCTTAAATATTGACAGAAGGGTCACTCTTTTTAATACAGGCTTACAGTGCAATTCTATACTGACCGGATTCTTCAGAAATATATTGAATTGATTTTACTGGCTCTTACTTTTTTGGGATGCAAATTTAGATGAGAGCTTTATGAAGAGTAGCAAAGGTGTCGTATTCTTCCCAAATATCTTTTTTTTCTTTATCTCCATGATACCTGTTGCTGTAAAACTTTTTTAAAAATGTTCATCTTTTTCTAAAATTATGAACATAGGCATACCTTGAATTATCTGGTGTTATGACTATACAAATTACTATTGTGATATGGC
This sequence comes from Calamaria suluensis, assembly GCA_032468135.1. NCBI lineage: Eukaryota > Metazoa > Chordata > Lepidosauria > Squamata > Calamariidae > Calamaria > Calamaria suluensis. Next base: position 90,039 of record JANHFP010001957.1, on the reverse strand, counting down.
TCTTAATAAAGTAACATCCTTGTTTTAATCTCACAATTTATTTGCAAAAGTATAGTTTGCTTGCTTTAAAAGATCAAAGTTTGAATACCACCAGAGGAAATGTGTTGGGGTAATTTTTCATTAATGATTGATTGTTGTTAAGAATGACTATTTGATATAAATCTTCTTTGAACATTTTAAGTGTTCATTGGAAATAGAGATCAGAAGCTAAATTTTAAGCAATATAGTCCGATACTGTGAATATACTTTTTAAAATTAGAAACGAAATTGCTCATTTAAATATCAACTTCTTTATACTTATTACTTTGATAACTATTAATTGAGGAAATACTTTTTTCTTTTAAGTTTAATCAGTTATGTTTGCCTCGAGAGGCAGTTTTTAATATATTAAATTAACAAAAAAGAAGTTATTTCCTTCCTTCTTTCCTGATGCATAAAACTTTATTGGGGTTTCACTAAGGTCAAGGTTGGGCAAGAAATCAATATACCACTCAATTTTATTAATTTAAAGGTTAATCTACATACATATGGGTTATCAAACTTTGCAAGTTTACATGGGCAAAGCAGACATCAAATCCTGGATTGAACCTTGACACCAACCATGTTTTGTCCGTGCAAGCATGATAAGATTTGTATTTTTTTTTTTACTTTTTGCTCACAACCTCCCTTGTCCTGGTTTATGACCAATAATTTGAAAGTCCAAATGTTGGAATGAGGCCAAGCAGGCTATGATCTATCTGAAACCATTGGAATTCATGTAGTCCATCTACTCTCTCAACCTGACTATTGGGCAGATTTATTTAAGGAAAAATATGTGAAGAAAGAGCAGTGTATCTTGACTTCAGCTCCTAGAGGGAAAAAATGAGATAGAAATTCAATAGATATCAAATGCTGTATTACACCAGTCAGGACATGATAAAAGCTTGCTTCTGAATTCTGATGTTTTCCTGAATAAAACATCTTCGGTTTCTTACAGTTTTGTTGCATTTCTAAAAGTATATATTGAATGGCCTGTGGGGTAAAATGTTTCACTGGATTTAAATAAATTCTGGTATAGTAATGGAGAAACTGGCCTAGTGAATAACATTATAACTGAAAAGATATAGACTTATCAAAGTAAAAAAGAGTGGCCCTGTCCAGACCAGCACAAAAACTTAGTTATGTATTAGAATGTGCATATTCACACGTACACCACAGTATTAAAGATTTATTATTCTGAAGTATGATATAGAGGCCTAATGGCAAATATATAAGATTTTCTAATATACCAAAGGAACAAAGAAGCGCATAATATTAGAAGTTTATTCTAATATTAGAATAAGTTTTCTAAGTATTTAAAAAATAAGTATTAATAAAATATTAATAAGTATTGTAATATTAGAATATTAGAGCTAGTTTGGTGTAGCAATTAAGGCACCAAGCTAGAAACCAGGAGACTGGAAGTTCTAGTCCTTTCTTTGGTATGGAAGCCACCGGATGACCTGGACCAGTCCCTGTCTCTCAGCCCAATCAAATCAAAAGGTGTTTGTTCAGGGGTGAAATCCAACTGGTAGTGTAAATTTTGAGCAGTTCAGAAAACCGGCGGTTCAGAAAACCAACAAATACCACCTCTGGCTGGCCCCAGAGCGGGGTTGGAATGGAGATTTTGTAATATCCTTCCCCCAGGAGTGGGGAGGGAATGGTTATTTTGCAGTATCTTTCCCCTGCCGTGCCCACCAAGCCACAGAACTGGCGGTAAAAAAAATTGAATTTCACCAGTGTTTGTTGTGGGGAAGTAAGAGGAGGAAGGAATATTAAGTATGTTTGCTGCTTTGAGTTATTTATAAACTTAATCAAGGTGGAATAAACATAAGAACATGTATCAAAACACCTAGGAAGAATGATTCCCCAATTCTGCAAGTTTAAATTTTCTTTCATATTTACATTTATTCCATATACATTAACTTATGTACTTATGGAAAATGTTCATTCTCCTGGAAACAATATAATAATATAAACCTAACAATGATGTTCTTTGCATATTCCCTATGTAAAGAAGTATAGATTTCAGAAGACATTGCTTATAGAAGACTGTGACTGGGCATCAAGACTTGCAGCAAATGTTTAACCCATAAAAGGTGTAACTGCAAGAAAGATTATGTTGCATTTTTAAGTACAGGTAGTCTTAGTGGCCGTTCAAAGTTACAACAGCACTGGAAAATATGACTTATGACTGTTTCTCACACTTACCTTTGCAGCATCCTCATTATCTTGTGATTGAAATTCAGATACTTGGCAAATAGTTCATATTTATGACCATTGCTGTGTCCCAAGGTTAGGTGATCACATTTTGCAACCTTCTGACGAGCAAAGTCAATGTGAAAGCCAGATTCACTTAATAGCCAAATTACAGTGATCCATTTAACAAATGTGGCAAGAAAGGTTATAAAATGGGCCAAAACTCAACCAATGTCTCACTTAACAGAAATATTGAGCTCAATTGTGGTTGTTAAGTTGAGGACTACCCCCATACGTCTGAGATGGATGAAGGATGTAAGCGCCTTTCAAGTAAATTGGATTTGTGCAAGCAAAACTGTACCTTTGGTATAGCACATATTAGCAAGTATTTTTGCTAATAAGATAAGATAATCTTTATTGTTTTTAATCTTTTTAAAAACAATCTTTTTTTTCCTGGGGGGCACACATTGAAAATGAAATTCTGTTGCCTGCTCTGAAAAGTATACACACACATAATGTACCTATGGATATGCTATATTCATACATATGTATACACCCTAACAGACAAATATCAATATTAATCGTTATCTGTCTTGAATACATAGGGGAAAGAGGACGCTTGAGGACTTCACAAGGTTGATACTGTCTGGAACAGTGGTCACCATGGACCACTGGTGGTCCTCAAGAAAATTTTGGTGGTCCACAGAAATATGATTTGCATTTTTATATTGCACTAAATACTATCTATCTGTTTAAAAATTCATATTAGTGGTCTGCAGGATTTAAAATTATGAATTTAGTGGTTCCTGAGGTAGGAAAGGTTGGTGCCCCCTGGTCTGGAACAAAACTGTGACTACATGTGGATGTTCTACTTCGGATTCACAATTCATCTCCCATTCTCGTTCAGCCTCACAGGGACGTTGGTTCAGCCCTTGGGAGTTCTTGCGCTGGACCGCGCCAGGGTCAAGGCTCCGTCCACCAATCTCCCGCCAGTACTTCTTTTACCTGCGCCCTCAAGTCCTCCGACCGACCCAGGGAAGAAGAAAAGGGAGGGGGGGGAGAGAGAAAAGAAAAGAGAAGTATGCAAATAAAGAAACGCCGGAGCAGCCAATCAGGGGGCGAGCGGCAGGAGTTTGGGGAGCCCGCTCGTTCTCCTTGGAGTCCTCCCCCGCCCACTTCCCACCCAGGGAGAGCTCCTCGCCGCTCGACCGCCGTCCACTGCTGGGATTGGGGTGTGGGGGTGTGGGTGGGTGTGCGCGCGGGGTGCCACCACCTCTCGGCTGCTGCTGCTGCCGCCGCTGAGCGTGTCCGTCCCTCGCTCCCTCTTTCTCTCCCTGCCTGTCCGCTCTGCGCCCGGCTTCTCCACCAAAGCAAGTTGCGCCTTCTCCTCTCCGCACGGTTCCTTCAGCCAGCCTGCCCTCTTCAGTTGACCTCTGCTGGCATGGCTGCCGCCTGACTCGGCCCCCTGAGGTGGCTTCCCTTCTTGGGGCTTCAGCTTTCTCACTCTGCTCGGGAACCGGAGCGGGGAGGCTCGGGTGCCACTGCGGAGCTGCTCCTGCTCCTGCTGCTTTCTGAAGAGGCTTGCCGAGCCCGCTATTTTCTCTGCTCTCCCTCCCACAAACTGAAGGAAGGAGGGAGGCTTTGCAGGCTCTGCGTCCTCGCGTTTTTGCAAAGTTCCTCGAAGTAAAGCGCCGGGAGGGAAGAGGGGCTGCATTTGGTCGCTCCCCTCCCCTGCCCACCTCCGCGGCTTGGATGGAGGCAAAAAGGGAAAGGAGGCTGCGCCACCTTTGCTGCATCTTTTATCAGCTGTGCTTCCTGTCAGACCGGATCGCTTCAGGTGAGTCCCAGTGCTCCGTTTTGAATGTGTTTGCTTAATCAGAGGAACCTCTTTCTTTTCTTCAGAGATTTCTGGCCCAAGAGCCTTTGCACAAGGTAATAAAGAACCGCAGAGACACAAAGGGGTCGTGCAGAGATGTATCATTGTTGGTAACTCGTAGGACTACCAACCTTAGTGGGCTTTTAAAGAAATATACGTTTCGGTGCACCTCTATTGAATGGTATCTACCTATCCATCTATCAAATACTTACATACTGCTAGGGTAAATATAATTCATAAGACACCCTGCACACACTCAAATAATTTTCCCCACAGCTTGAAAATGCTCTGATATTGAACAGTAAACTTAGATTTAGTTTCTTTTCTTCAAATGACTGCCAAAGTATTCTCTAGGATCAAACAACATTCAGTAGCATCTTGACTGGACATGCTTTGCAAGGACATGTCTCCATTTCTCCAGAGTGTAATCAGGCTTAAGTGCTATCTTCTTATTCCATTAGGATAAGCTACTTGGTTCACATCTGCATGAGAATGTTTATGAAGTTTTAGTTCTCATACACCCCAAATTATTCATTTATTTGATAAATTACTCAAAAGTGGCAACGTTGCCCATTAAATATTAAATGCACCCCAAAAGCCTGTGACATTTGAAATATATATGATCTGTACTTTGATATATTGATCAAATTAATTTTTTCTGTTTGCCAATTTTATTTGCCTTTGCTAGAAGCAAAACTAAGTTTATTTGCTTTTGCTGAAGAAACAGATCATATATTTTTGAGGCAGTATTCTCTGATTTAAAATATAGCATGACTAAGGTGAAATGTTAATAAATTACTATTTCTTTAGGACTGTTCTAATACCAGCAAAATAATAATTTTTCTGCCTTTATGTCTGTATGCAGTGTGCTAATATTTTCATCATGTTATTTCAGATATTTATTAATTTCTTAAGTACTTCAAATATTAAATATCAAAGATTTGCAAAAACAAAACTCGACAATTTACAGAAGTTTCAGGTCACTAAATATTTTTGTAAAGAATGTACAACAAATTAATGTTCTGAATTATAAATTTATCACTGTATTTATACATATGATTATTTATAATTTCTACTGTCATTCGTATGCTTACTGAATTCTTATTGGCTAATCAGTGAAATACTTTTAATTTAGGAATGGGACACATAAGAAAAGATTAGTTTTTTTAACACAGTTTTTTTAACCATAATCCTGATCTCTGCAGGATTCTTGTTTTGGTAAAACAAATAAAAGTTTGAGTAAATCAATTTTCCCTTCTCTCTTGCTCCTTTCTCTGCCATCAGGTGGCATTTTAACTTCTTATTAGCCCTCACATATAAAGCTCACATAAATGCATGGCAAATATTTTTGTAGTCTCTGCCTTTTAAATTAGAAATTTGTGCAGTCCCTTAATAATGTAGTTTAGCTCCTGGGTGTGAAGCCACTTAAACCTATAACAACTATATTTTATGCTGGGGATGTTTATATTGAAAGAGAGGCTATTTCTGATGATACTGGAGAGATTTGGACTGACTAGTTAGTTGGGAAGTCTAACAGCCTTTCCCAGTCTAGTATGGATGGTGGGTTGTAAATCTCAGCCAGCAAAATAGTTTAGGAGACATCACATTGGGAATTATTTGACACAATTGTTCAAATGGGTAAGATGAGATGCCTATCTTTTAATTCAATTATAAGCTGTGGATACTCTTCAAGCTTTATTTACAGATTTCTAAAAATATCCTTTTATATTGAAACAGGGACAGATTGTATGTATAAATAAATAAATAAATAAATAAATAAATAAATAAATAAATAAATAAATAAATAAATAAATAAATAAATA
>JANHFP010001957.1:69854-84023 GCA_032468135.1 Calamaria suluensis | reverse complement strand
AGAAGAGGAGGAGGAGGAGGAGGAAAAGAAGAGGAGGAGGAGAAGGAGGAAAAGAAGAGGAGGAGGAGGAAAAGAAGAGGAAGAGGAGAAGGAGGAAAAGAAGAAGAGGAGGAGGAGGAAAAGAAGAAGAAGAGGAGGAGGAGGAGGAGGAGAGTGAGGAGGAAGATTCAAGAAAAGAAAAATAAATGAAGTTATGAAATACAATGACTTCTGAACTTCTTTTCTAATCAAGGAAACATCAAGGACAGTCCCACCAGAAAGGGAAAGCCCCTTGCATATTAAACAGGAGCAAACCCAACTCCCTTCTAGAACTGATGATGTTACCTAGGCGGGCGATAAAATGTCTGTAAGAAAGCAACCAAGCTCAGAGAACACCAAGTTGAACCCTGTAGTTCAACTCTGAGCTACAAATACTCTCTTCTATTGATAAAATGTATACACATTACAATTAACTCCTCCTATAGAATACTACCCCTCACCTAGTCACCCATTTCCCTCTTCACGTCATTTCATATAAGAAACTTCCTTCATTGCCATGTTGTCCCAGAATAATTATTTAAGGAGAATAGTGGAATGTACATCTTATTTATCTTTGTGATGTGCACTTAATTTCACTTTCCTGGGTAAACTACCTCCAAGATCTGTGAACCATGAAAGTGTATGGCAGACAATCTGCCTCTTGCCAAAAGGCAAACTGTGATCTATTGCAACATTGAAGCACTCCAAGCCTCCTCCCCTACCTCCTCCGAGGTAGGTCTTCCTTAACCACTCCAGTTTGGGGGGGAGAATCCTCCACCCCCTTCCTTCCTCGCCAAAGTATTCAGAAAAAAAACCCTCCAGTCGCTGCAGTCACTCTTCCCTCTCCAAACTCTCACCGACTCGTCATTTCTCATTGAGGGAGTCCATTTCTCCACCAGTTTGTCCCCAAGCTGCTCTGTGCTTTTTTTCCCCTTCCGATGCGGACAGCTGGGTGGCGCGATCGGCGGGCCGCCACGCCTGCCACGCGCCGTTCACCTCCCGGTGCCTCGGGCGAGGCCGGCAACAGCCCCCGGCTCAACCCGGGGCCCCCTGGCAAGCCGCCCCCATGGCAGGCAGTCCTTTTCGGACCGCCTGTGCCCCGAAGGGCCCACCCGAGAGGCGAATTTCAGACACTGGGGCATGAGCTCTCCCCAGGCGTCCGCCGCCAAACACAACCGGAAGACATCTCTCAAGGCAGACAATCTTAAAGCAAAACAGGAGACGTGGTTACTGAGCCTTGATAAAAGTGTAAATGTTCAAACAAAAGATTCTAACGCCCGTGCTGTATAAAAAAAATGCCATATCACAGTGATGGCAAACCTTTTCAGCACGGAGAGTCTGGCCTGAAACTCAGAAGAGGAACTGCCCAGGGCACAAAAAGTTCTGTCTATTACTCATATAGTATGGCTGTATTACTTTTATCCTTCTCATCTGTCTCACTACCTTTTCTCATCAGTATCATCATCATGATTATGTGGAGACTCTAGAAAGAGTGCAGAGAAGAGCAACTAAGATGATTAGGGGGCTGGAGGATAAGCCATATGAAGAACGTTTGCATAACGTTGTTTTTCTCTGATAAATGGGCTTGTTCCTAATATGTTAACACAAATAACAGTATGCCGTGGAAGGAATCTCCATTTTGTTCCTATTGTTATGATGGGAAAATGCAAAACTGCTGATGGTACAGTTGAGGAATACTTTGCAAATATACCAGGAATACTGTATAGATTTGATTATAATGTAGCAGAGGATGGAGGAACCTATCACAACTAAAATAAGAGAATGCAATCACTGAAAGGAAGGCTTTTGTGAGCCTATTCACAGTAAGGTAAAGGTAGCATTCGCACATATGTGCTAGTCATTCCCAACTCTAGGGGGCGGTGCTCATCTCTGTTTCAAAGCCAAAGAGCCAGCACTGTCGAAAGACATCTCTGTGGTCATGTGGCTGGCATGTCTAAATGCCAAAGGTGCACCGATCACTGTTACCTTCCTACCAAAAGTTGTCCCTATTTTTCTACTGGCATTTTTTACATGCTTTCAAACTGCTAGGTTGGCAGAAGCTGGGACAAGTAACGGGAGCTCATCCCATTACACAGCACTAGGGATTTGAACCGCTGAACTGCCAACCTTTTGATCTTAGCTACTGAGTCCCTTCTATTCACAGTACATTAATTTTAAATTATCTAGCTCAGTGGTCCCCAACCTTTCTAGACTTGTGAACTGGCAGCAGCGGGCAGTGGCGGTGGCGAGGAGGGGATGATTTTGCATTGTGTAATCTAATCTATGGCATGCACAGATGGAATTTTGCATGCTCACCTGCCACTTCTGCAGCCTGGTTCCTAATGGGTCATGGACTGGTACCAGATCGTGGACCAGGGTTTAGGGATCTCTGGTCTATCTGGACTAATGGGGGCCTATCATATGTTTGATAAGGAACTTAGTTAATTAGTTGTGCTAAGACAGGTGTGTCAAACTCGCGGCCCATTTAGCAAAGGGAAAAAAATCACAATACATCATGTGACGACAACATGATGACGCAAGTTTGACACCCCTGAGCTAAGCAGAGCAGGGGTGGTATTCACTTACCTTCACTACCAGTTCTCAAACGTGAGCGCAGGTGCCACCTCCACACATGCACAGGGTCTTCCGTGCATAAACTGGGACATCATGACATCCAGGCGGCTGGGCGGAGCCTTCCACAGCTCCTGCTACCAGTTCGCCTGAACCTGGTAGAACCAGCTGAATACCACCACCGAAGCAGAGGAGGCTGGAAAGGCGAAATATCTTCCTGTTGAATCTGTGACGAAACACAAAATGAGCGGCCCTCTTTCTAAAGAATGTTCAGCCCCATTACAAAGTAGGGATTCGTGGCATGCTCTCATAGGAACGAAACCATCAGCCAAAGAAACTTCAGTATTATTAGAGATGGGTGGGGTGGGGAATGCATATAGCCTCTGTATATTCAATATTTGGCTATTTTTTGTTAGCCAACAGTAAGTATACGGTAGTCTCTCCTAACCGCGGGCCTATATTAGTAGTCATGATGCAAACTCACTGCCACATTCCTAATCTTGGTCCTTCCTTATCACTTTTCCCAATATTTTATTACAGTAATTTGCAACATTATATTGTTTGGATTATCATCATTTTTATTGGTGGATTAGCAATTTTTTTTTCATTTCCTCTGTTTTGTTCTGCCCCTTGTTTCTCAAGGGATTCTCTTAGGTGCTCATGGAACCAGGGGGAAGTTTTAGAGCTATTAATACGTTTTCCTCTTGTGCAAGCCCTCCACCCTAATCTCCCACTGTTTCAGCATTTTTCTTTCCTCTCTCATTTCACAATGCCAGTTACAGTCTATTTGTTGCTGCAAACAGTCCTATCCGTAAAACAATGCTGAGCTAAACGTATAGACATGCCTTTAAATAAGGACAATGAGTCAGGGAGTTCAAGAGAAATCATTGTTCAAATGACAAGAGCCACATTTCAGAATAAGGATTTTCGTTTTTAGCTCTATCTCTTTATCCTTTAATATGAAAGGGTATATTCACCAGCCCATGCTTTTATTTTTTTAGAGGAAGTACAAAAGGCACTGTGCTAGGGATTTTTTTTTCTTTACTTTTTTTGCCAGTCTAGTTTAAAAAAAAAATCCAGCCAATGGCAAGCGTTCTTGCAATAAAATATATTTCCATGAAATCCTGACAGGATTCTAGTTTACAGTAAAACTCTGATCATGAACAACTTGAATAGCCTCATTGCTGATGAATTCAAAGACAACAAAACATTGTCGCTGTCAGATAGGATGGCCTTTTCTGGAATCACACCATTTGAAATTAGTGGTAAAGTATTTTTACTATTTGATGATCATGTAAGTTTAGATCAAAATATCCAAGACAACTTATTAGTGATTGATTAATGAGAATTTGTCTTTTATAAATGGAATTAATTTGTTATTGCGTTAAACAGCATTATTTAATGGCAATGACATAAAAATATGGAAAGGTGCCATGGAATTTGGATTGTAGTCTTGGTCATGACATATATATGATAAGAATAGATTGGTTTATTTCTATGCAAATACCTGCATATATATATATATATATATTGTATATGTGTAGAGATACCTAGTTGCCCAAATATTGGAGGAAGCAACTTTGTAGCTTCCTTTTGCCCTTCAGCTCTTCACAGAGACTATTCCAGGCAGTAATTATACGGCAACATTGTGTCGTTAAATCCAATAAAGTGTGTGTTTGGCTGATGAGAACTAATAAGTTCGAAATAGCTATTCCAAGCTCTCTTTATTTAAAATATCAGCAAAAATAAACAATTGAAACATATAATGACACAATGTTGCTGTATAATTACTGCCTGGATAGTCTCTAGGGATGAGCTGAAGAGCAAAAGGGGGCTACAAAATTGCTTCCTCCCATATTTGGGCAACTAGGTATCTACACACGCACACAGAGAGAGAAAATAACATAAGTCTTCAGGTATTTTGTACGTGCATATGTAGTTGTGTATATGTATACATACATACATAGTTCCTCATCTCACCAATTCCACTCTGGGCAGCTAACAACAGTTAACATTTATGTAAAAATAGCATTTCTAGCCAACTAATATAAAGTGGCTCCCCAAACACATCATTTTTTCTTGCAGTGAGTATATAGGAAAACTGAGTTTATATTGGTAATAGCAGTATGGATCATTGCTGTTATGTCATTCTGATGTATCAAAATTTTGCTGATAGGTCCTAAATCTGGCATCCATTTGTGGCAACTTTTACAGTTGGGAGTGATTTAGAATGTGTAAATTTCAGTCTATGTGAATTTTTGCAGGTCTACAACCTCTGGGAGATTTTGAAGAGTGGGAGATTGTGTACCCAGCCCTGTGGAGTAGAAGCCAGAAGGAATCCCCTGGAGGGAGTGATGCAGGAGGCAGCTGCAGTCTTGATGGTAACTGTGGGAATAGCAGCAGCAATATTAATGCTACCTCTGCATCCGCTCAGGGAATGGGCAGTTCTCGTGAGATCCGCTCAGTTTCCTCCTCATCTGATCACCAGCATCAGCAACTACCAGTTCGGGAAACTTCAGAGGATGAATATGAATCTCAGGATTTCTATCACTGGTCTCCACTTCCTCAGGGATCTAATGGTACTTCTCAGCAACCATCTCGTCCATCTGTATCTCTCCCAGAAGATGAGCATGAGATGTTGCTGAGAATACCAGCTTTTTCTCAGGAGCTCTATCTGCTGCTTAAGAGGGACAGTCGCTTCTTAGCACCAGGTTTTGCAGTGGAGGAACGACTATTGAATGAAAAGAGTACCCAAAATTTGGTCCACACACAAACAGAGAGAGCCTGTTATTATAGCGGATCTGTGCTGCATTATCCTGGATCCTTTGCTTCCTTTAGCACTTGTGGTGGTTTGGTGAGTATTTTTCCCCTATACCTGTATTTTATCTGCTCTTTGCAGTAAAATTTACTTCCCAGTTATTGTTCCATCTCTGGTCTTTTTCATAATACTTCCATGTTACCCCAGTTATTATTTACTTTAATTTTTCTTTGCCATTTTCTTTTTTGGTATTCAAAGCTCTATAATCACTAAAATAAGGAAAGCACTTCAACCTCATTTTAAATTTAAGACATAGTTTTGTTAATTTCATCTGCACTATTGTAAGCATTCAGAAGTTATTGATTTGAGCCTCATCCATTTTAATGTTAAATCCATTGAACAAGCGATAGTGAATAAGCATTTGTTTGTTTTGTGTCTTTGAGTTAATGCTGACTGCTGTTGACTACCTGGACAAGCTCGTGCAATTTTCTTGCCAATGGTTTCAGAAGTTGTTTGCCATTGTTATCTTACTAGGGCTAGCTTACTAGAAAAATAGTGCCTGCTTCAGAGTCACCCAGGTAGTTTTGTGCCTAAGGTGGAACTAGAACCCATAGTATTCCAGTTAAAGCCTTGTGCTTTAACTACTACACAAACTGCCTCTCATTAAGTAAACATAGTAGTTATTCCTATTAAATATCCGTAGCTGTTTATGTTCATATACTTTTTATGCTTAAGTTTGTTGTCACTTTAATGACATACTTTAATGATTATTTAACTATACAATATAAATATCTTATTTATTTTCCATTAGTTCCATCTCTGTAAAAAGATTAAAGTGGACTTCTAGCCTGAACATCTGCTTAAGGATATTTTAAGTTTTATGATCAAACTTTCTAGAGCCACCTTCCTCAATCTGCTTCTTTTCAGGTCTATAATTATCACAAACTGTATCACTCATAGGATGAGAATGTATATTCCAGCTCATTACATTTCTAGAATTTACAGAAAATGGCTTGTCCTAGTATAGTGATGGCTAACCTTTTTGCCATCGTGTGCCAAAAGTGGGGGATGCCCGGGGTGGGTGGGTTGCACGTCTGCGTGCCCACACCCATAATTCAATTCACCTCACCCTCCCTAGAAAGGCTCTGGAGTCTGGGGAGAGTGAAAAATTGGCCTTCCCCACCCCCCAGATCCTCCAGAGGCTGGAAACAGCCTCTTTTCTAACTTCTGGTGGGCCTGGAAGGCCTGAAAACTAGTTGGCCAGCACCTGCATGCGCATCAGAACTGGACTAGGGCAACACTCACGTGCCCACTGATATGGCTCTGTATGCCACCTGTGGCACCCATGCCATAGTTTTGGCATCACATTCCTAGTAGTTGGATTTTAGAAAATCACATTCCCATTGTATTGCACATCTGAAAGAGTTAGGTCAGATATTAGCAGATACTAGCTACATCGATATAAATGTGCATATCAGTTTTCCCCAACTTAGTGTCTTTCATCATTGTTAAACTGCAGTAAAGCTATGGAGACTACAGGAGCCATAATTTAATACTTCTAGAGAATACCAATGTTGGGGAAACTGATTTGTATGAATATGACCTCAGAAAACCCATCCTGAGAAATTATTTGCATGAGAAGCAGTTAATATGGGTAATTATAATTGTTTTCCTGAAGGGAGGGAAATACACTGCTTGAACAACACACACACATTAATTTTCTCTTTATTTTTAAAATAATATCCATTATTGAGGAGTACTGACATTCTTTTTTGTTTGTGTAAATGCTTAAATGCAGGAATCACAATGATCCAAGCGCTCTATTTCACAATGTTAGTTTCTTTAATTCCAGGTTAACTTTTCAGTTTTCAGTACATGTCATAAACTACTAGAATGTAAAGACACTATATTGTATTAGCCAATTATTTATTAATATTCTTTTCCTTTAGATGTAAAGCTGAATTAGATGTGAAAAATAATGTGTACCATATTCTGCCAGCTTCTATTCTTACTTCTTTTAAGTCTGAGGATACTATATTTGGGGTTAAGAAAGTAGGCTGTGAATGTTTAACCTTCCATCAGTGCCTGTTTTTCACATCAAGTTTGTTCTTATGTTATTAGTACAAGGGGAGATGTCTGAGAATGTAAGAGTTAACTGTGCTTTATTGAAAGCTTTAAATTAAGATGGATGGTTCTGATTTCTTAAACACTAAAATTTCTGGTCTGGATATAATGAGAAAGTGTTATTAAAGCTTCCAATCTTCTAATGATCAACTAGAGTAGGAAGCTTATCAATCTAAAGCTCTTGTACTGAACACCAAACTGTGCTTATATGTAAGGCAAGTTACTGTGGGATTCTGTGACTACTTTCATGTGCTCTGAAATCCTGGTTTTGTAGATAGATTTCTGGTGCTGGCAGGCATTTTTAATATGATTTTAGCAGATTTAAGGAAAATAAGAATTAGATCCAATAACAATAGTACAGGTTCCTTGACTGCATGAAGTGCAAAGGTAAGTGGATAGAATGGCTAAAATCCTACAAACAGGAGGGATGCAAAATCATGGATTGATTTAAAAGAAGACAGTTACTGTTTCTATTTAGGCTTATTAATGTAAAGCTATATAGAATAAGGATGTTGCTGACAGTGGTTTTGAGCCTGAAGTGAGCCAATGGTATTTAAAATGAACATTTCCTGCTCCTTGTGGTTTGCTGGATGTAATCTATGGAATAAAGCTACAGCTATGAAGACATCATTGGCTTGTATTTCAGAATTAGGTTTCTCCCAAAGAACATTGAGTGTAACTTGCCAATGTTTTGTGGGAACTGAGTTATTTCAATTTATTCTTACTAAGTTTTGTGGAATTGCCAGATTTGATAAAGTTTATAAAGAGAATTAGATAAAATGTAGACCTGTGGTTTAGTTTGGCTGTTTAGATTCATACTATTTAGTTGGGGAGAAAGATACATCAATATCATTCAAACCTGTGGAATGCAGTTCATACTTTGAGTGCATTTGTACATAGGACCTTTTTTTTTGAGGTTTTCTAGAATATGGATACAGTGTCATACAAGACCAAATACCTTATGCTTTGTTGTAGTTATATTCAAAAGTTTATAAGTTTAAGCATCCTCCCATTCAAATTGGATGGCCTGAGCCCTTGTAAAATGGATAACAAATTTTTAATGGTCAGTTTCACATGACTTGAGAGATTTTAAATGTAGGAAGGGTTGTGCTGGCTTCATAGAATCATTTCATTAACTTTCCTCTGAATAGTTTTCTTGAACATTAAGTTGAAAATTACACCATTGGGAAATTATCACTTTGTTGCTATATTACATCAAGATGATCTTGAGTTGATGGAAGGAGCTACAATTGTCTGACAAATTGCAGTTTTCCCACATGTGTTAAAGAAGCAATAGATTGGATGATTTTTATATACTATCATAATTGTTGATGTTGTATATGACAATAGAGATCCACATGGGAAGTTGCTGTATTTATAGAATTTTACAAAACATTCCCTGCTTTTATTTGGGTTTTTTTCCTCCTGAAAATGAGATGGATACATTTCAAGTTCTCTTAAGTACATTGAGGTATAGCACCTGCTATTATAGATTGTGTCTATAGATGGTCAGAACATACCTTGACATTCTAATCTCAACTAGTTTAAGAATACATTTTCTATTAAAATAAAGAGCATAAAATATAATACTGAACAAATACCATTTGGCTATAAAAGAAGATTAAATAAATATGTAATATCCAGGGATTATTAAAAGATTATCCAGGGATAATACATTAAAAGTATTATCCAGGGATTATAAAAAGATGAAATTGTTTCTCTGTAAAACATTAGCAATTCGTTAGAGGAACTGTTTTTTCTTAGAATAGTAAATATTGGCATATAACTTTTGTGAAAATGTTTGCAGTTGTAAAAATTCCAAGACAAAACTTTGTTCATAAGGGCATGAAAATTGAATGAGCTATCTTTGTTACTGAAAGGCCACAGAGTTCAAAATGCTTTTTCTTTGTTTACTTTAATTTATCACTTGTTTAAGTTCTGATAGATATGTTTAGACAGGCACTACTAGATTTACCTCAAAAAGGGTAAGTCCATGGACTCCATTAGAAATATCAAATGGAAACAAAAACAGATTGATCTTGCCTATAAATTCAGGAAATAACTTTGAAGATCTAAAGTGACACAGATGTAAACTTTATTGCTTATTGAGAGTTGAATTGATTTAACATAACGTCTAGCATTATCACTAAATATATAAAACACAAACTCATATTTCCATTTGTCATCAATAGTTTCTGTTTATATATCAGTAACAGATAATTACATAGAACCAGTTTTTAAGTATAGTGACTCAAGAAGTAGGCAATGCAAATTAAACAAGTTTACAAGATTGCAATAAAAAAGGGAATATAATGAAATGAGAAAGACACAAAAAGAAAAGAAATCAAAATTGGCTGGAAACAATTTGATAAAAATTAGCGAGTTTTCATTTACATTCAGGCACATGATGAGGATTGGCTGTAAAAGTGCCTACTGCAGGTCAAAAAGCATAGACATAGAAAGTAAGAGCAGAAGTCAAAATAATGCATATATTTAAAAAATTGGAAAAGATGTAATAAATGTAAGAAATAAATGAGAATAAAATATCACTGAATTATGAGCCATGAAAACATATTCAATACCTTTTGTAAGGCACAAAAAAGGACTGTTCCTTGCTTTATTTGGTGAGCAATTGGCATAACTACACCTTAAGAGAGGCTAAGTAAGAATATGGGGGGAAAGTTTTGGAACAAGAATATGTATGTATAGTTGTGTCTGTGTATGTATGTATGTATATGTATGTATATGGAAGAAGGAGTCAATGATATATTCGTTATTTTTATTCTTCTTGTTTTAATGAAATGGCTGTACACCGCCCCGAGTCCGTAAGGAGAGGGGCGGTATAGAAGTGCAACAAATAAATAAATAATAAATAAATGATAACTGAAGGAGAAAGAGGAAAGACTTAGCCAAAGCAAGATGTAAAGTAAATGAAGTAGGAAGCAAAATTAAAATTAGAAACAAGAGGTTGCACATTTGAGCCAGAAAAAATACAATAGAATAATTAAGGTGAAATATTATAGACAAACTAGGTATTTTCAAGATGAGTATTGTTTAATACAGTATAGAAAAAGTGTAAAAACAGCACTAAAAAAGTGGCATGGCAGTTTTAACACAATCATTGCTGCACATGATCAAAATTTAGACATTTGGCAACTGACTCACATTTATGAGGATTGCAGTAACCCAGGGTCATGTGATCATTTTTGGCACCATCTGATAAGCAAAGTCAATGGGGAAGCCAGATTCATTTAACAATCATGCTACTAACTTAACAACTGCAATGATTCACTTAACAACTGTGGCAAGAAAGGGAATAAAATGGGTCAAAACTCACATATTAACTGTTTCGCTTAGTAGCAGAAATGTTGGTCTCAATTGTGGTTGTAATTTGAGGACTACCTGTATTCCTAAGGTAAACTCTTAAATATTATTTACATTTGAGGGAATTGTAAAATGGACACAAACACATAATATATTTGGTTGAAGTTGGGAATATTTTTCCTCATTTTTGTATGGGTGTATGAGATTTTATTCACACTTATTTGTTAATTTAATATCTCAATTTTACTCTAGAACTTAAACTATATTTTTATTGTGCCTCTTCAGGTTTTTGTCAATTATGCCATCAAATTCTGGCAATAAGGCAAACAAGAGTTCAGGAGATTATAAAAATGAGGTCTAGAAGCTTGTGGTTGTTGACTATTAGGAAAAGAAATGCTTCTGTATTGGGTGGCAGGTAAACTTAATTTAGCCCTTGGAAAATTGAATACAGTGTTTAGAATTCATACTAATTTCATGATTTTTTTGTTTTATTTTTTCATATATGTGCTCAGATGGTGGCAGCATTTCTCCAATATTTTGAAAGGCTATTAAAATAGGTTAACATTATATTTTTATATTGTCATATCCAAATTATACCTACAGTACATAAAGATAATTTTGTGTAAATTATAAAAATCTATGCTTTTTCCATAACTAATTTGTAAATCAAAGTAATATTTAAGTTGTTAGGTGCTTTATTTTATAATAAATTAAACACAGAATTGACTAATGATTTAATCTAAATGGCTTAAGATGTTTTGATAAATAAGAAACCCTTTTAATGAACAGAAACACATTTTCAGAAATCTCAAAGTTGTATTTTGGGATTACATTCTTAGAACCCTTCACCACCACCAAATTGTAATCTTTGGCAACTTCATAAGTGACTTCATTTTTAAAATGTGATGGTCTTCCAACAGTTGTTTAATTACCTTAGTTGTGCTTCTTTGGATTCTTATGAGATCTTCAACCTAAAATTAGGTCAAGTCAGGCTAAGACTGCTTGAGTTAAAGACTACAGATAGTCAGCAAATGGCTCTCTGTAAATTACGACAGAGGAACAAGTGTGCTTGTTTCTAATGTTGAAAATTCATGTGTTAATCATTCCTTGTGCCACTTGTCATTTGTTATTGCCACCACATAAAATTGGCATTGTTTGTGATAAGTTTATAATTTAACTGACTTTTTGAACATTGGTGTAATCACTACAGAACTGCCAGTTATCTAACTTTGCCTCACGAAATTTTACAAGCAAGTGAAACAATTCCCTTGACAAAAACAATATATTCAGGCAGCTGTCTTCTTTATTTTGGTGTTGGCTTTTTGAGCTGTTTTCTGAACTTTCTTTTTGCTGCTTAGACATCATATAGGATTTATTCCCACTAGTCAAAAGTTTGGATGACTGTATATTCAGACCTGACAAATACATATTTTATCTTCTTTCCATTGAGGCAAAATTCTCTACTTCTAAATAGGTTTTGGCTGAATTACTTTTAGTTCTGCTAGAATGCATCGCATTCATGTGAATGGAGCTGATCCCCAGGAGAACAATTATATCGACATGTTGAGTTTGAAAATACATTACTTTATGTAAATACAGAGGCATATACCAGAAAAATATTGTGCTTACTAAAGATAACTTAGGGGATGTGATGGCTCAGTGGCTAAGATGCTGAGCTTGTCAATCAAAAAGTAGGCAGTTCAGTGGTTTGAATCCCTAGTGCCACATAATGGAGTGAGCTCCTGTTACTTGTCCCAGCTTCTGCCAAACTAGCAGTTCGAAAGCACATAAAAAATGCAGGTAGAAAAATAGGGACCATCTTTGGTGGGGAAAGTAACAGTGTTCTGTGTGCCTTTGGCATTTAGTCATGCTGGCCAAATGACCACGGAGATGGCTTAAGACAGCACTGGGTCTTCAGCTTTGAAACAGAGATGAGCACCTCCCCCTAGAGTCGGGAACAATTAACACATATGTGTGAGGAACCTTTACCTTTACCTTAAAGATAACTTCCTTAGCCATATCCAGCTACCTCATCTCTTCTTTCATTACCCAATTGGCATGAAAGGCAAGAAAAAGCATTCTCTTACGAACTTTGAAAGCAAGAATGTCATTTTAAAGTTGCAGGTTGGTATGAGAAGTACTTGGCTATATAGTAATGTTACTTCATTTTATTAATATATAGTGCTTTAGAGGAAATTCTTTGATTTTCATAAGTGTTCCAATATCTCAGGGGCTGCCACAAAGAAAAGGAAGTCAAGCTATTCCCTAAAGCGCCTGAGGGCAGGACAAGAAGTAATGGGTGCAAACTAATCAAGGAGAGAAGCATCTTAGAATTAAGGAGAAATTTCCTGACAGTTAGAACCATTAATCAGTGGAACAACTTGCCTCCAGAAGTTGTGAATAGTCCAACACTGGAACCATTTTCTAAGAAGATGTTGGATAACCATTGGTCTGTGAAATGGTGTAGGGTTTCCTGCCTTTTTTTCCTGCAACTTTCCTTCAAAAGATGAAATTTTGCCATCTGAAGGGAGCTCGGAAGCTTGTCTTTTTCATAATAACCTCTGTCCTCTGAAACACTCTGCCCCCTAATGCCCCCTAATGTTTGGAAGTCCTCTACCCTCTTAGAGCTTCCATAAAGATTTGAAGACCTGCCACCTCCCACAAGTGCTGGATAGGATTGGATTACTGAACATTAGAAACTTGGTTTGGCACGTTTGTTGTTTTTAATATTTGAATGTTTTAATCTGTTTAGTTTTATAGTGTTAATATAATTTTAAAAATTGTTTTATTTTTTTGATTGGAAGCTGCCCAGAGTTGGTTAGAAGATGAGCTACTATATAATATCAATTCATAGTTAATATTAGTTTTGGTTTGCATCCTATACAGTTATTTCAGTATAGTCTTTAATATATTTGAATACTGCATAATATATAGTACAAGTAGTCAGTGACTTATGACCAGTTACTATAGAACAGAGCAGGGATGGTTTCCACTGACCTTTAATACCGGTTCTCTGTTCACGACCAGTATGCTTTGCATGCTCCGCACATGTGCAGTAGAGCACAGACCAGCATGCTTTGCACATGTACATGCCAAATGTGCTCTCTGCATATGAGCATTGGAGCACACATGTCAAATATGTACTCCACACACGCGGAGTAGATCACACACAGCAACACGTACACTGTCCATGCACTCTGCGCATGCTCACAACAGTTTGGGAGACGTGAGGCATGGCAATGAGCTCTGCTGCGCTGATTCAGCTGCCCAAAAAAGAAAAAAAAAACCTGTAAGAATCATGCCGAGGCATGCGGGAGGACTCAGCTCGCAGATGGTAAGACTGGGTCAATGATGTCATCCGGTCAGTGCTACAA
>JANHFP010001957.1:0-13906 GCA_032468135.1 Calamaria suluensis | reverse complement strand
CTGAGAGCCCACCTGTGCCCCCCTCGGGGGGGGCCCTCCGAAGGCCGAGCGGGAGAGCGAAGTTCGCTCTCCCTGTCACGGCAGAGGCGGAAGCGGAAGTCACCATCACAGGTTTTTTAATTGAAAATAAAAACTACTTATTCTACTCTATGCACATCTCATGCAAAAGATAAGACAAAGGAAAGTATAACCTTTTACCGATTAACATAAATCCTTGCTTAATTTTGTATTACGTACTCAGCAATTACATTGAAATGTAATTTCTGTGGACTATGCACCTAAGGGAAAGAGATATATACTGTCCATGATAACTAAGGATAATTATTTTTTGCCAATCTTACTATTATTACAATTATTACAAACTACTATTATTACAGTTCCTTAGATGGTGGATAATATATAAAAATTCTAATAGAGAATTCTCAAAAATGGACATCTGTTTTTGCAGCAAATATCTAGATGATAGTCAAGATGGTGTTAAGTTATACTGGACCATAAGAAGTTGATTAGACATTTAGCCTTGGTTTCTACATTTTAAAACTGTTTTTATGCTTTAGTTGTATTTCATTCTTAGTTTGTTGTTTCATAATGTTATCAAGTACATTTAAATAATTTAAATATGTGGCATATTTTTGTCCAGCTTGTATGAGCTATGCTCTTTGCATTTGACAGATCTCTTGGCAAGTTGCATGCTATGAAACAAAGCAATGATTTACAACCACAATTCTGAGACCAGATATTCTTGGAAAATGATAAATAGTTACAGCCCAATGTTGTGTTTAGAACTGTGCCTACCTTCCCAGAAAAACAATAGTATTCATTTAATATGAATTAACTAAGGGAGCTTAAAACATCAGAAAGCAGGATGTTATGGACACATTCTTATCTGTTTTATTTAATTGATTTTATTGATCTAAATGTGTGTTTTTGTAATTAGACTTGCTTACCATAATGGTTATTTTCTGAAAATGCCCATAATATCATCTTAAAATTTGAAATGTGCAAACCTACCAGAAAGGTTGAATATGCCTATGTAATATGCAGCCATAGTGATGCCTGTGATTTTGTTTTATTTCACAGCTGCCTTAACATTCAAGTGTCTTGGAGACCAATGGACTGTTTATTGCAGAGTGATACGAGAGAAGAACCTCTGTCAGGACATGAGATGGTATCAACGTTGCTGTGAAACATGCAGGGACTTTTATGCACAGAAGATGCAGCAGAGGAGTTGACCCGTAGCAGGCAGGATCATGGGCTCACGACTTTTCACAATCACATTATTTATAATTTTACACACACTTCTTAAGACCAAATATATCAGATTACATATAATTTAATCAAAGTAATTTATTTTTTGCCCGCAGAGTCATTTTTTTTAAAAAAAAAGGTTAAATAGCTTTTGTTTGGGTTTTATGATCAGAGTTTCCATAATTAAATTTTATATGAATTATTTTGGATACATTTATGAGACTTTCTAAAAAATACTATTTTAAATGTTTATATTCAATAAAGTAAGCAACTGTTTGGCATTCTTGCTATTCAAAAGAGAAATAAGTAGTGCAGTACAAATAGATAGGTTTGCTAGACTTGTTCACTTGAAGTCAAAGGCACTTAAGCCTATTAAATTACTTACTGCATTGGATAATAAGCTATAATACTACCCTGATTTTATTTTCTATTTAGATGGATAGTTTTTCTGTAGTGTATATGGAAATGAATTCATCTTTATTTGTATTTTGTTTATATTTTGGTGCTCAGAGTCTGATTGACTCCAGAAATTTTGCAACAGGTTTTGGAACTCCATTCATACTTTATGAAGGGCCTTATATAACATGAACTGTTCTTGGAAATGTATTTATGTAGCAAATGTAACACTTGACTCAGCACATCCATGAATATAGTCAGTTTCCTAGGCTACATTTTTAATCTTTATTCCATCAAAATAATCTCAAGAGCCAATTCAATTCAAGTTGTGGGTAATTTTCATCAACCCTCTGTATCATTTTATATATTTTCTGTTTGAATGCACTCTGGAGATTGTTGGAACAGTTGGTAAGAGCTTTGTGTGCCCTTAGAAATATTCTATAGGAAATTATCTACTGTAATTTATAAATTTTTATATTAAAATCAGACAAACATGGCAGAGTAGGCATTTTAATCATGTGAACATATACTTGAATACAAGTATTGAAGCAGTTAAACACTGTAAAGATTTACACTGAATCTCTGTTGCACTCCTTTAAGTAATGTAGAGAAACACCTTTCTAAACTTTGGAACATCTTTTGAAAGAAGTCTGTGCTATTGTAACATGTAATTTGCTTTTAAGCATATCAAGCAAAAGGCCGGTGGCTAACCTGCAGTGTTCACATGTAATTTCTTGGAAATTTCGTTTACCAATGGAAGAAACCTAATGCTTAAGATGAATTGGGCTACATTTTCAGGTTTAAAAGAACTTAGATGATACTTCTGTGATAAATTGTTTCATTAAAATGTTATTAAAAATTAAATTCATTAAAATGTTATTAAAACTTTTACAATTTTGTGAAATGTGAAGAAAACACTTTGCTTATGAAATTTTGTACATGAATCACTTGATTTTTATATTTTCAATAAATATAATTAGAGATGTATAAATATATATATATTTATAAATTCCATTTATATACCTTTTCTTATTCCTTAACATCTGTTTTCTGTTAATAATAAAATCAGGACAGGGAGGGGATAAAAAGCTGATACTGAGCAGCAGAAACTGCCTTATTTTGAGTTACACAAGTGGTTCAGACACAAAATTAATTCCAGAATTGACTGGAAATAATGACTGAAAAACTATTGATAATGTTACTTTCCAGCCATGTGTATGTAAGATCTTTCTCTTTTGTTGTATTAAAGTGCTATCCACTGATCTTTAAATGAACTAAAAACTAAGCAGGATGAAGTTTGTGCCTCCGTTGCTGATAAATACCCTTCCTATATATGCACCTCTCTTGAGTCACACCCCAGTAATGCTGTTCTGGTTATGACTCTGCAGAACCTGATACACAAAACAATGACTGATTCTTCCTCTCTTAATCATGTCACTAGCTGACAGGAAAATAAGAATCTCCCAATCGCAAAACTGCCATAAAAATGGGGCAAATCTGATAGTAGGACTTTGATATCTTTAGATTCTTCCCCTTCTTCTAAAAGAAATAGTCAGGACATTCGTACCTATAACATAGCAACAGGTTTAAAAAATCATATATGCATAAGCCTATAACTTTGCTGAGCTGTATGCGTTCTTGTTTGTGAGAAGAAACATACAGCATTAGGCTATCTTATATTGTGTCGAATTATTTTAATTCTGCTCCTGATTCCAAAAAAGCAGATAGCCACACAAAAATTAACTCCATAAAAAAAGCATAAAATAAGGAATATGAATATAAAAAACTAATCCATTTTGTATTCCCACTGCAGCTGTCTTATGTTGCAACCCAATGATCAGAAAAGGGTGATGCTTAGAAAAATCATGGAAAAGGAAAGGTGACGTCAAGCATACACTGAAAGCAACATAAAAAAGGTCACCAAATGGCTGCTATGTAACTTAATCATATAAATGTTAAAACTCTGTTTTTCCATTAGAATCTGGCAAAGAGCTTTTGCATTTCATTAGATGGTGAAGTGCATTTGTCTATGATTCCTCCTCCTCCCCCAAAGTCATATTAGTTCTAATAAGGAACTTTCTTTTGAGAGCTATTTAGTTTTCATCTCATGAAAGGTCATATGCCATGTCAGTTTGCAATCTGGATTACATCAAAGTCATGCTGCAAATCAAAGTGTTCTCTTCTGCCGAAAATTCATCTTTCCTAAAACTGGCTGAGTTTAGTTGTCTTACATTTTTAAACCCTAAAATGCTACATGTGGGCACTGTTGCGATAGATTCAAATCATGCACACAAGTACTAATAACCACATTTGATGGGCCCCTTCATAGCTTTCCCTGCAATTTGCATAGGTATTACGAAATGAGCTTCCTTGGCATCCAAGAAGACCAGTTACAATTTCAAGTACCAGAAAAGGCCTATCCTTTGTTCACCTAATTAATTATTGAAAGCAAAACTAGCTGCTGAGAAGTCAGTTACACTGAAAGGTAAGGGAGAAATATGGATTTCTCTGCGCTGCCGAATAACAACAACCCTGATAAATTCCTTCAGCTAGAAGTGAAGTCCTTAGCAAAAACATCAGCCTTTTTACAAACCTGGTTGGCAAATTTTCCAGAAGAACCTTTTCATGAAGAACAGAAGTGGCACAATCGAGTCTATTCACAGGTAAGTAGCTTAAGTTCCAGACTTGGTTCTAATTTGACATAATGAGGCACTGTAGTCATGGAAGCAGAGCTTCCAAACTTTTGGCAATTATTGTGTACACTTATTTTTTGCTTTTGGACTTTTGACAACAGTTCAGTAAGAGAAACAATAGTGTCACAGAACATTTTATATTTGATCTAAGGGAAACAACTAACACTGACGAAGTGTTCTTTTTCCTCAGTTGCTACAAAATAATAATCAACTCTCTGTCTCTTCTTTTCTGCTGCCATTTTCACCCTGAAAGGACTATTATTTTGCGTGCAGAAATATTTTAAATTAATGGTGGTTAAATGATAGGGAAGATATTCAGGTATTGTTTAGCTGTCTTACTTGAATTGTGTGGATCCTGAACCCAGGGGAAGAATCCTGCTTTGTGTGTCCTGGACCCATAATGGTCAGGTTTGCAGCCACTATTGTGATCTTTTGTTATTTCAGTACTTGGCTCACTATTGAATCATGTACATAAAGCAGATGAACAAGATTTCCTGCTCTGTGCTAAGGACCATCAACAACAACTTAAGCATTTTCTAACAATAAAAGATCCTCAAGTACGTATATGAAGTTAAACTTTCCACTTAAGTACATTGGCAAATCCCTAGTGCCATGTAATGGGGTGAGCTCCCATTACTTGTCCCAGCTTCTGCCAACCTAGTAGTTTCAAAAGCACCTAAAAAAATGCAAGTAGAAAAAATAGGGACCGCCTTTGGTGGGAAGGTAACAGCGTTCTATGCGCCTTTGGCATTTAGTCATGCTGGCCACGGAGACGTTTTCAGACAGCGCTGGCTCTTTGGCTTTGAAACGGAGATTAGGACCACCCCCTAGAGTCGGAAATGACTAGCACATATGTGTGAGAGAAACATTTTTACATTGGCATCTTGTCTTTACTTGACATATTTTCATGGATCTTATTCAACAGCACAAGGACAGGTTCTATTCTTTTGACTTAAGCCAACTTTTTAAAAGACATGGACAAATAGATGGTTGTTATTTATAGAATCTTGAGTACAAACAAATCCAGGGTTATTTGTTTGCTTGTTTTTACTCCAGCAATCCAGCCACCATTTGAATTTTTTTTCAGTATCCCATGATGCATAATACTGTAATTGTAATTTGTTGTTATATTTTATCTCAAGATGCAGGCTTAATTATTTCTTTTTTGTCGATTTTCCCTCTCATAACACCTCCCATCTACCTTTCGTAATGTCTTGTCTGATGAACAGCTGTTAAAGATCTGCATATTGTTCATGAACTTAAGTTGGCCTATTAAAGGTATTACCCTAATAATTAAAAAATGAAATTAAAAAACACTACCAAGCACCTGTACTATATAAATATCAGCCCAATAAAATAAACCAGATTAAAAACACCAATGCTATTTAGGTTACTACTTTTATTGTAACAGTTATAGTTAGTGAATCTTGTAAATCTGAACATACTTCCACAACCCCCACTTTATGTTCATGTGAATCAGGGAATGCCTAAGATATTTTTTTTCAAGTTACTCTCTTAGCCTGTACTCAAGCCCCATTTATCTGATCATTGTTTTGCTCCTGGCTCTTTTCTGTCAAGTGACAGGAAGTTCCACCCAGCCGCCCGGATGTCATCACGTCCCATTTTTAATGGTCTGTGCATGTACAGAAGGCGTGCAAACTCACATTTGCGAACTGGTAGCGAAGGTAAGTGAGTACCATCCCTGGATTCATTGATTTCAGCAAGATTTACTTCAAAATAAATAAGTTTGGAATTTTAGCCTAAATTATTTTAAAATATTTTTACTATTAAAAATACTGTAGAAATAATAATATAGCAAGTTCTGGTATTAAACATGATGTATGCCATATGTAGGACGAATGTTCAAGGACGAACCATATGTTGGTTTAAGGACAAATGAGGTTAAGGATTCATTACTACCAGTGTGTTTTGTATAGAGAAGGATATGAATAATGACCCGGGTTCTGGGGCTCATTAAATCTTGAGGGTAAGCTAGAGTTTCTGCCTATGTATTTGTTTTTCAAAAAAAAGTTGTTTCTTAGAACTCAGTGCCTCATATAAATTGCATATGTGAGGCTATCAGGATATCACAAACACTTCATTCAGATTAATGTATCCATGTGTGCTTATTTGTTCTTCATCTAGAAGTTTAGTCTATTCACTATAGAGGTGGAAGTAAAGTATTCCTCAATCTGTTAAGTAACTTCTATTTCAAACCAAAATGTTTTTACCCAATGTTTTTTTTATCTTGCTCTGCAAGTTATCAGAGAGTAAATAAAATAATCCACAAATAATGCTAAAGTTAGATGAGTTTTCTTCAAGTACTACGCAAAACCATATGCATATAAGTATTTCATCTTATCCAGCTATTTTTACATAAATAGCACTTGGAAGTTGAAGCTCTAATAATACAAAAACATTGTTAATATTATACTAAGATATGGTGATTTGTTTGGAACAAGTTTATTCCTAATTATACTTTCCAATGACCTTTGAATGCTTTGGACAAATCAATTTCCCACATTTTAAATGTAAGTATGCCAACAAAAGAGTTATTGTTTATAACCTTGGGCCCTGTACCATAGTTGAAATTACTCCAATGCACATTTACATGTAAAAATAATTAAAGATGTCTCAGAACAAATGCTGTGCAGATGTTTGAGATAAAAAATTGCAAAGTTCTCCAGGAAATGATAACATCCTAGTTTTACTGGGAAAAAATGGTGTTATTGCATTGGCTGTATACACATGTGCAGTACAACTGTATTAGAAATACCATACCAAATATGGTAACTGCATCTGAAAAAGAGATGAAACTTAGGATCAGGGAATCGCGAGTTCCAGTCCAGTCTCAGCCAGTCAAACTATTTGTCAGCCCAACCAGCCTTGTGGTTTTGTTAATGTGGCCAAAAAATAAAAGGAGACAACACTTTATGCACTGTCTTGAGTACCTGAAAAGAGAAGATGCAATTCAATAAATGAATGAATGAATGACAAGCCAGGTCAGTATTATTAATGAGGGTGGGAGTGTTAGGAACCCAGAGCTTTTAGATAAAAGGCAGGATATAAATCTAAAAGAGGGATGTGGCGGTTCAGCGGGTAAGACAGCTAAGCTTGTCGATCGGAAGGTCGGCAGTTCAGCAGTTCGAATCCCTAGTGCTGCGTAACGGGGTGAGCTCCTGTTAATTGTCCCAGCTTCTGCCAATCTAGAAATTCCGAAAGCACGTAAAAATGCAAGTAGAAAAAATAGGGACCACCTTTGGTGGGAAGGTAGCAGCATTCCATGCGCCTTTGGTGTTTAGTCATGCTGGCCAAATGACCATGGAAACATCTTCGGACAGCGCTGGCTCTTCGGCTTTGAAATGGAGATGAGCACCGCCCCCTAGAGTCAGAAACGACTAGCACATATGTGCGAGAGAAGCCTTTACCTTTTTACTAAATCTAAAAAGAAAAATGAGAAAATTCATTTATCTGAATACTGTTAAATTTGTCTATAAAAACATTTAAAATTATACACAGACATGCGAGACATGTGAGATGTTCAGCTATACAAAAATATTAACAAGTGGATAAATATTCAAATAAACATTGAGATTTTCCGTTTGGTATAGTGGTGAGAAGACTATCAGTCTAGAATCTTTTTTTTTAGTACTTTGATAAACAGTAACAGAGTTGGAAGGGACCTTGGAGGTCACCTAATCCAAACTCCTGCTCACGCAGGAGACCTGTACTAGGGATTTGAACTGCCAAACTGCCAACCTTTCTGATCGACAAGCTCAACATCTTAGCCACTGAGTCACCTAGTCAGGCTTTGATCTGTGAGACTGAGACAATCTGTGAGGCTGAATTCTAGTCCTTCCTTAAGCACAAAGCCAAGTGGGTGACTTTGGCACAGCCATTTATCTTAGCCTTAAGAAGAAACAAATCACTTCCAAAAAATGCTATTGAAAAGAAAACTTTAGAGACTAATTGCACTGACTTGATCACTATAAATACAGCTTGAGTCACTATCATTGAGATATAAAAGGTTTAGTACAGTGATGTCGAATTATGGCATGTGTGCCATAGGTGGCATGCAGAGCCATATTGGTGGGCATGCAAGCCAGCTGATTTTCGGGCCTTCTGTGCCCACCGGAAGTCAGGAAATTTTTGACCTCCAGAGCAGTGGTCACCAATTGGTGGTCCATGTGGACCACTGGTGGTCTGCGAGAAAATTTTGGTGGTCCGCAGAAAAATTATTTGCATTTATATATTGCACTAAATACTATTTATATTTTTTAAAAAATCATATTAGTGGTCTGCGGGATTTAAAATTATGAATTTGGTGATCCCTGAGGTCCAAAAGGTTGGTGACCCCTGCTCCAGAGGATCTCCAGGGGGTGGGAAAGCCCGTTTTCTCTGCCCCCTGACTCCTAGAGAGGCTCTGGAACCAGTGGAGAGCAAAAACCAGCACTACGGGCCCACCAGGCCATTGCGTGTCAAAAGCAGGAGGGAGTGAAGGGGGTCTTGCATGTATGTGTGGGGATGCATAGAATTATGTGTGTGGACATGTAGATGACCCTCCCTTGCCACACTCCTCCCGCTTTTGGCATGTGATGACAAAAAGGTTAGCCATCACTGGTTTAGTACAATCTGCTTCATTTGGCACTGAAATAAAGCCAATTTGATCTCCTGGGAGAAATGCATTGGCAATCTATTATTTTGGCTGCCAATTCCAAGAAGAATGTCACTTGAGTCCCTTTCTTATAGGACAACTCAGTGAGGGGATGCAAAGTAGATCTCCCTAGGCTGTGTTCAGTTTGGGATGTGAGGGTATGTAGAAAGAATTGCAGAAAGGGCTACTAAAATACCTGGGGACGTTGAACAGATCCATCGTGGAATGGTACTTAGAGATTTTTTGTTTAGAAAAAAATGTGAGTTCCAAGATACATCATAATATGATAGCATATTATGTATCAAACTATGCATGACATAGATAAATATTGGAGAATCTAGGAAGTTCCTCAAACCACTTGGGCAGCCATACTGAGTTCACTGGGAGGATGACTGCCCAAGCATTGCAAAATGATGGGAACTCTGTCCCTGCTAATATGTACCTCTTAAAATACCTACTTAGACATAGCTACTAATTGGTACTTTGAAGTATTTGTTCTACATCATGTCTTTGTACCGATTTTACTCTGAATACTCTGAGTGATTATTTTTTTCATATACAAATCTTTCCTCTTATTAAAGAGTCATTCATATTTGTCCAACGGTTTGACCCAATTACAAGGAGAAAACAGTGGTCTTGTTTTTCTCAACAGTATCTTTTCAGTGCCACCGACTGATCATTTCTCTGAAGTAATTTCTCTCAGACCACATCCTGAGCATAAGGCTGAATAATAGCCCTCTTTTGTTGTGTGTGTTTTCTAGAGAGAAAAGAAGAGCATCCAGGAACAGCCTGTTTGGCAGCTGGCCCCGCTTCACCCAGCAATGATTGACAACGCTCTTGGAAAGCATGTTACCCCTATCACTTTGAAATCAAGCATCAAAAGCAACCCTCTCTATGATGGGATCCTTGCCGACGATTGTTGGGAGAAAAGGAGACATAACCCATCATGGACAGTCCAAGATTATGACAGGCATTCCAACTCTAGCCTGCCTTACTATTTAAAGGTACAATTCCCAGTACTACAGAAACAACAATATGGGATTTTATGCAACTGAGAATTGAAAATAAAAATGTACAATAGTTAATGAGCAAAAGAGAAGAGCAAAGCAAAATGATAGGCTTGGAAATAGGATATACTATCCATTTGTCCTTCTGGAGGTCAAAAGGTTAGACAAGATGGCTTATCTTCCACATCAAAGGACCTGTCAAAGCATTTCTCAACATAGCTTTGTAAGATGTCAGGAAGCAAGGGTCTGTTGACAAGACACAGGCCTTCATCATTTGCAACCTGAAAGTACAGCACTGCTACTAACTCATTAATGGTTTAGTTAGTATTTAGTTACAGCAGTACTTAAATTATATGTTTAAGAGCAGAAAGCAGTGTTTGTGGTTTCTTTTCCAATTGCTTACATTTAGAGCCAGTTTGGTGTAAAGGTCACAGCATCAGGTTAGAAACTGGGAGACTATAAATTCTAGTCCCACCTGGGTGACCTTGGGGGCAGATTGAACAGAAGAAGAAAAGAAAGAAAAAAAGGAGGAGGAAGAATTCCTTCTATAGAAGGAGCTTCTGTATATGAAGCAAAAGCAAGCAAAGTAACCCTTGCAATGTCCTTAATTATTTTGTTTTAATTGTTGTAATTCATGTAGGAGCAACCAAGCTAAGACTGGGTGTTTCATTGTTTCGGCATTTTGCAAATCAATAAGAAACTAATAGAATATCAGTCTTGTACCTCTTTTGGATGGATAAAATATTCCAATAGAAGAGAATAGCACAGAATTGAATCGTCCTTTGTGCTCTTTGAGCTGGTTTTTTTTTTGTTTGCAGATGATTCATTAGCCAACTAAATGATATCATCAGTACATCTGGTAAATCTCTACTTGTTCATCTAACTCAGGATTAGCAGTCAATGTCTGATTAATTCCTTGCATTTTCTCAGCTCTTCTTTCATTTTTGTAGTTTCCCCCTCCCCAAATGAATCCAGTAGAAGGCCTGATTACATAACTAAGTTGTGGTGTTATTGTGCAAAAGATACAAATTCTTCATCCATGCCAGTTGTATCATGAAATGCATGTTTATATAAAGCACATACTTTGTGCATACAGTTGATCCCTTTCTCCCTGTGGAAGTCCAGACCCTCAAGGTAATCCCATCAAAATTCAGTATGACTTTTTCATTCTCTTTTTTAAAACAAAAAACAGGTTAATAGCTGCTTAAACCTATTTATTGAACACAGAAATTAAAAGAGATGTGTATTTAAAAAAGAGGGGTCACCTTTGAAAGCATTGCAACCTGTGCCAAGGTGTTCATGGATGCGAAAAGTTAAACGTAGTTTCAGTAGTGGGTTTCAAATCCCATCACTACCACTTTGCTCGTGAATGTGTGCACACACGCCCGACACTTCTGCACATGCACAGAAGCTTATGCGCATGTGCAGAGACATCTGGGTGGGTGGGCAGAGCCTCCCCCTGCCTCCGCTCCCGGGTTGTCTGATCCAGAGTGAACTGGTAGCAACCCACCACTGCATAGATTATCCAGACAGAGTAGGCTACAAATACCAAAATGTTATTCACCCACCCACCCCCATCTGAAGCAGGGAGAGTGTCTACTTTTATGCCCATGGCTAAATCCACTTACCATATGTATTAGAAAGAGGGATGTGATTTATTGCTAAGTATGCTCAATTATATCCAGTTATGGTCCATGCATAAGAAAACTCAAATTAACTTTCTTGTAGGAAAATCCAAATGATTTACAGTACTGGATGGAAGATATTTACACTCCAGGATATGATACCTTGTTGAAAAAGAAGGAGAGAGAAGGAAAGCGGTCTAGACACTGTATTATTATGCTTCTTGTATTGCTAGCTGGTATTGTGATGGCTGCTGTAGCAGCCTGCATCATGTTGATCTGATGAGCCAATCCAACTATTAAAGTTTATTGCACAATCCTTTCCTTTTTTTTTAACATTTCTTGGACTAAATTGTTCCTACTATTAAGATCAGTTAAATAAGTTAGTCTTGTTTAAATTTAATTCCCATAATTTAACAAAGAACTAAATGCAACAAACTTGATCTGGGTTTAATTTTCTAATTTGCTTTTAAACAGAGATCTATAAAATCTGCTATAGGAGGGCAATCTAAAACCAACAAGTGATGGTGGCTTTAAGTTTACATTGAGGAAAAACATTGGTTTATGAATCAGTGTAACATATATTTCAAATTATCTTTGGAAGCACTTTGAAATTTAAACTATACTGTTAATGTAAAATACCCATCTGTCATGTGGCTCTAAAGGTATTGGTCTGATTTTCACATTGCCTTGAATTGTAATGTGATACACTTTTTTAAAAAATAAACCATGGATTAAAACTTATTGTGTTATGTGAATCCAAGTGCTTGTGCTAAACTCAACAGATATCGGTTATGTTTATTTAATTATTTATTTAAGTGTCAGATTTATATAGCTGTCCCTCTCACGTTTATATCACTATCCCTATCTGGGCAGCATAGTTAGTGGACATTCAAGGGAAACAATTGAAATGCAACTATTATAAATAAATACGGAATAAAAAATAACAATAAAGCTGCAGAGGAATGAACCAGCATCCCTCATACAACATAACCATCTTGTTGGCTCTCCATTTCTCTGACTCACCAAGTCTGCTAAAGAAAAAAACAGAGAGAGAGAGAGATCAAGTTTTGAGAAGGTTTATAAATGCCAATAGTTTGGGGGCCAACTTTACCTCAGGGGAAAGATGTTTCACAGGGTGGGGACCACAGTAGAAAAGGCCTATCTTTTGGGTCACAAAAGATAAAGCACTTTAGCAGGCAGGACCTGTAACTTAAGAGAGGGGTCCTTTAAATAACTAGCCCCATGACATGTGGGTTTTAAAGGTTAAAACCAGCACCTTCAATTGAACCTGGAAGCAAACAGGCAACTAACGCAGCTCACACAGCAGAGGTGTAACATTTGCTATTCACATAATTACCTGCACCTCTGCATTTTGCACCGTAATGCTTTTCTAGGATAGCTCCATGTAGAATTTAATAAATAATTCCTAGTGCCCCCCTCTCCTCTCCTGTCTCTTTTCCCTCCCTCCCTTCCCATCTACATGTATGTATATGTACACACACAAAAACACAAACATACCACATGTGTGTATTTATTTATTTATTCATGGGCCCTAGAGAGGGCGCATTTGGCTTCACATGCAAAACCTAAAAACAAGAACCCTATTACTTTCCCTCTGCAACTGAGGGTTTCTTTTATTGACATTTGTAAGTGTATTTATTATCTTGGCTGATAGCTGCTGAAAGAATTATGATATTTCCTCCAACTCAACTGGAGCCAACTAGGTTGTGTTCATTGGTATATCATGTCATCCATGAATCCTAAAACTATTTACTGTATATACTAAATACAGAAAGACTTTTATTTAAACATCCTTTGTCTGCTCATCAGTTTCATTTGGCACCAAAATTAGTATTAGAAAAGAAAATATATTCAAAAATTCAATACATATCACTTTTGTTGTTTACATTTTAAGCAAACAATTCTAATAACTTTATTTTTTCTGTGTCATGATGATTTTCCAGCACTTTGGAAATTCTCACTAAATTTGTCTATTTTTAACTTTGATGAGAACAGAAAAAAAGATGTTATGTCTCACAGGTTTGGTTCATATCTGCTTTAAAATCCCCTAATGTATTGCATAGGTGGATTTTATAAAAAAAGCTACCTGAAAATTGGAGACTTAGAAATACACAAAATAATACACAATTGCAATAAGATACTGTTAGAAGTCATGGAATTGTACCATTGTTTGTTGTTAGTTGCAAAGTCGTGTCCGACCCATCGCGACCCCATGGACAACGTTCCTCCAGGTCTTCCTGTCCTCCACCATCCTCTGGAGTC
>JANHFP010001955.1:150463-168924 GCA_032468135.1 Calamaria suluensis | reverse complement strand
TTATTATTATTATTATTATTATTATTATTATTATTATTATTATTATTATTATTATTATTATTATTATTATAATATTAGAGCAGGTTACCTGATTAAAAGCGAGTCAAAAAATCCTTACAAATAAGGATTTCTTTCTTTTCTTTAAAAAAGGTTTGGTGTACCTGCATGGACATGAATTTTGATAGTTTAACTCTATATATGCAATAATTCAAGCATGTATGCAAACATCTTTCTTTCTTCCTCGCCCTCTCTTTCTTGAGAAGAATGCATATCCAGACAGATCCAATCATGAGAACGAAAACAATTTCTAAAACAGAAAGGTAGGAGAGCACAGCTACTTGGGAATTGTCCAGTGAGTGAGCACAATAGACTCTACTCCAAATTGAATACTTTCATAGTATCTTATTCTGTACAGGATTTTTTTCCCCAGTCAGTTTAGAGGCAAGTTAACAAGAGTACAGAACAGAAGCAATTTAAGTGATAAGTGCAAATATGACCTCTAAAATAGATGACAATGGATAGAAACCAGAGGGTTCTTCTTTTTGGGACAAGATTGCAACAAATCAAGCTTATTATGTTATATGCAAGATATGACAGAATTACAATTACTCAGGTTTTCTCTTCTAGATAACTGTTAAAGATCACAGTTCAGCAATCCAATGGCTGTGTTAGCATACTACACTGAAATGCAAATTGGCTAGCCAAAATGGAAATATATATGAAATTAACAGAACAGACCAATTCAAACAAATTTGTGAAAAATTGCATTTTGAATTAATGCAGTTTTCAACTGTCATCTAAACAGCAATCAGTGCCTACAGTATCTGTTTCTCAGGCTGAAGTCCCATTATCTCCCTGCATTTGTAGACAGATTATAGTTTTTCAAAGCATCTACCAGGGAAAAATAGGAAAGGCAAGATGACAATACTTTCCTGTTGATGGTATCTGTTGTGCAGTCTTAGCTGCAGAGACTTTCAAATAATAATATTTGTTCACAGTGCTATGCATTTTCAACAATAAGTTACTCTCAGTGATAATACTTGAGTGAACAGTCACTTAACTATAATCTTTACATGACCAACAATTGTACAGTTGATAACCTTTAAATATACACCAGAAGAGCACTGCCATAATAGAGGGCTGATTTGAGAAAACTAGAATTGTCCATCTTTCTTATCTTTGTTTGACACAAGAAAGTTTCCCTTTGAGGTACCTTTACAATATATATTGTGATTAGGCAGGTCACAGGAGAATTGCTGGGATTCACACGCCCCTCCCACTCCTTTTAGGAAAGATGTTTCACATGTAGCCTTGCACAATTTTCCCAAAGGTCATTATGCAGTATGGTAACTCATGGCTTTGCTGTCAGATTTCATAAAGCCATTTGTTCAAACAAGAAGAGGAAAGAGTGGGGGAGTGAGGAAAGGGGGAAAAATGGGAGCCATTAGTGGACTCCCCCCCCAACTCTGTTAGTGAGCTTTATTAAAGTAACACAGACAAAGAACAGAGATGCCCTCATTAATGGAGAGCCTTCGATAATTACTCAGCTCTGTCGTTTCTTTGGAGGGCCTGAATGGCCTTTGAATAATGTTTCTCTTGCTGTGGTCTCAAACAATGTCCTAGCAGACTGTTCTAAGCGGTGCCAATACCATTAGCAGAAGAACAGCAGTCCTCTTTCTGTAGAGGTAGATCTTTGTGGTAGCTATGCAGTGGGAATGAACTATGCCCACTGCCTGAGCGCTTCTCTGAAGCAAAGAAGCTATGCCAGGAAAACCTTGTTGGGAAAATAAAAACAATCTTCATTTTGAAAAGGACCTGAGCTAAGTGGCTTGGGAAAGATGTAGCCTACTGGCATAATGGCCCACAGATGGGAACAACTCATCCAAAAGAGAAATAAAACATAGTTTATATGAGTGTCAAAGAAAATGGATTGAGGGCTAAATTCCAGTGGATGGTTTTCTTATACTTTGAAGGGGCTAGTTCTAGATTACTTTTTTTTCCAACTCCATGGACGTAATTCAGAACAATTTCTAGGGAGAGTAGAAGCAAAAGGCAAAACTAATGTCCAAAGAAATTTGATGTACAGAAAAAACCCAAATGTTTCAGGCTATTTATTTTTCCTTCAAAAATCTATATGCATTTTATCATCTACATACTTTCTTCAGGAATCTTTCCTAAATTATATAATCAGTGCATTTTCTTTCCATGACCAAAATGTCTAGCTGCAAAGAATTGTGCATAGGAAAATATAGGAAAAAAGGAGTC
Source organism: Calamaria suluensis (assembly GCA_032468135.1). Taxonomy (NCBI): domain Eukaryota; kingdom Metazoa; phylum Chordata; class Lepidosauria; order Squamata; family Calamariidae; genus Calamaria; species Calamaria suluensis. The sequence continues at coordinate 166,659 of JANHFP010001955.1, read as the reverse complement.
ATAAAAGTCTTTAATTCTGCTTCTTTAAAGTGCTTTAGCAAGCTTATGTAGTTCTCCAATGAACTGGATTTCCTTCTCCAAGAGAAAAGGCTATTAAATGGAACCATCTTATCTTTTGGTTCTTTGAGGTGATAACTGCTAATAGAGCCAGAATCTGAATCTGATTCATATAGTTATAGATGAGGCCTGTCAAATTGGTGGCCCATGGGCCAGATGTATCATGTACAGGCCAAATCTACAGCAGCCCCGCAAAGGCAAAAAACATTGCAATACGTGACAATATGTCACATGACATGATCAAGTTTGACACCTGTGTTATAGATTGTAAACCAGTAAGATTCGACTTACATCTATCTATATAAAAAAGGCTGTATATATGTATGTTCCAGCATAATTCTGAAATGCCTCGAGCAATTTCAACCAAACTTGGTACACATATGACTTACTATCTGGAAACAAATTCTGTGGGGGTAAGATACCACGTGTGTGTGTGTGTGTGTGTGTGTGTGTGTGTGTCCCAGCATAACTGTGGAATGCCTGAGCCATTAAGGAAAGCAAGTGTAGCATCCTAGAGTAGCAATTGTTTGTGATGTCAGTTCTTTTGCAGTTTCCTCCGAAAAGGCAGCCATGACATTCTCCCTACAGTGGAGCAATGGGGAAGTGCCTGATGGATTTGGGACAAAGTAAACATAGACAGGGTGGGAAAGAGGAGCACATAGGATGGGGAAAAGGAGAGGGATGATAGGTGTGGGAGTAGGGTGAAGTACATTATTTACTTATAAAAAACATAACATTTGTCTTGGGTGCTCCAATATACTTTAGTACTATTCTAAATTTGTTTGTAAATATTAGTTGACAGCAGACTAAAAAGAGCTCAACTCCAGACTGAACATTCCAAACATTCTGTTTGTCAAAGATCAGCAAAGTGAGGGCAACATTTCTACATTTTTGGTGGGAGAAACCCCCCCCCATTGGACTGTCTTTAAACCACTGAGAATATATGGATGGGGTTGCATACCCCCAGACAAACTTGGGAGTCCTCTTGGACATCACTCCTGCTGAAAGGTGGCAACCGTGGCTAGGAAGGTCTTCGTTCAACTTTGTGTTGCACACAATTACACCCTTTCTTCTCTAGGTAGGCTCTCCACTCAGTCACTCATATCCTGGTCATCTCCCATTTGTACTACTGCAACACACTCTACATCAGGCTATTCTTGAAAAGTATCCAGAACTTCAGTTGGTGCAGAATGCACCATGCGAACTACACTGAGTGCCCAAAGGGCACATGTAACACTTTGGCTCAGCAAACTGTGTTAAGTGCAAGTTTGTTTCTGGGTCCAATTGAAAGTGTTGGTTATGACCTATAAAGCCCTATGGGACCAAGCTACCTACAGAACTGTCTTCATCCCATCCTATCAGCCTGTGCCACCTAACCAGGCAGGGAAGGTATGTTGCAGACCCCATCAGTCAAATAATTCTGACTGGTGGGGTCTAGGAAGAGAGCCTTCTCTGCCATTATTACTGCCCTATGAAATATTTTTCTCTTGGAGGTGAGGCAGGCCGTGACTCTCCTGACCTTCTAATGAGTTAAAAAGGAGTCTGCGACCTTGCATTGGGAGCCCAAAGGAGCACACAGTCATGGAGTTGCCTGGTGCCATTACAGCCATCCCCCTATTTTGACAACCCTATTAAAATTACCTCCTTGAAAATTTTCTTCCCGCCTTGAAGATTTTTATAATTTAATTTTTTTTAATTGTAACATTTTAACTTTACATTTTAATTTTTATATATGGTTTCATTATTGATGCTGTATTGTATGCAGCCCAAAGTCCCTCTTTGAGGGAGATGGGCAGTTTATAGGAGATTGGGGACTATATAAATTGGAATAATAATTATTAAGCTTTAATAATCTATAATCATCATCATCATTAGCATCTCTAAATCATGGTGGATTATGGCTTTGTATATTGTGTGAATCCAGGAACTATGTAGATTTTATAAAATTGTACTTAGACAAAATATGGGTTCATGCAAAATGTAAATCCAGTTTTAGACTAGTTGAAATATTTTTGCATCTGAGATAGGGGAGTATATAGTTATGTTTTACACCTTCAGACATCAAAACATCTGACAGAGAAAAATCAGCTTCAGTTTTGGAATCTGATAATGCAGTTGAAGAAAACTAAGGAAACTAAAACTCCCCTGACATTGTGCCAAGGGTAGAAGACTGTGGCTTTATTGGTTAGAGACAAAGAAAACATTTTAAAATTGTTTAATAGAATTATAAAAACTGCAGTTGACAGTTAGCATCTGAAGAGGATAACCTTTTTCCTCACTCACCCCTCTGAATTGCATTGAGCACACAGTATCAACTTAATGAGAGGCACACAAGTTTTGGGGTTTTGGGGTTTTGGGGATGAGACCACAAAGTCAGGTAGTGCATTCCAGGCATTGACCACTCTGTTGCTGAAGTCATATTTTCTGTAATCAAGTTTGGAGCGGTTCACTTTAAGTTTGTATCTACTGTGTGCTCTTGTATTGTTATGGTTGAAGGTGAAGTAATCCTTGACAGGTAGGACATTGTAGCAGATTATTTTATGAGCTATGCTTAGGTCATACCGAAAGCGGCGTAGTTCTAAATTTTCTAAATCCAGAATCTCAAGTCTAGTGGCATAAGATATTTTGTCACGAGTAGAGGAGTGGAGGACTCTTCTTGAGAAATATTTCTGTACACATTCAATTGTATTAATGTTAGATATGCAGTGTGGATTCCAAACAGATGAGCTGTATTCAAGGATTGGCCTAGCAAAAGTTTTATATGCTCTCGTTCTTTCCAGAATAAACTTTTTTAAAAAATATATGTATCCTACTTTAAACTGTCATCTGGAATGTAAATCTGTAATCCTGATAATTACAGGATGACTGATCCTGATCAGATAAAATGCAGGAATCCTGAGCAGATAAAATGCTAATCTATCCCCTTCATTTCCCTGTTCCCTCATTTTGTTTTTTGGAAGTATCCATTTCTTTCTAGTCCTCCAATGATAGCTCAGAATCTGTCATGGTGGGATTGTGTTTTTCTTCCTGTGTGGTGAGGAACTGGGCATAGTGTTTGAGAGGATGACTAGCCAACAAGCGTGTTTTAACATTTTTTTGGAAATGAGATTTTAAAACCATTTGGCGTTCCAATTTTCCTCTGAACAAAATATTAAATTAAAAAGAGCCTATAATGGCTGTGGTGGTTCAAGCCAGCTGCACTGAAGTGGAAGAAAACAATTCCATTCAATCCCAGTTTGGATATGAAAGATTTAATTAAGCAATATACACAATAAATGACATCACTCTTCTCAATATTCTTGTATATTCATTCTGCTAAGGAAGTAGCCTAACACACCTTGTTCCTCTGTGCCTATAGTCTATAGTTCTTTCTGTATATATTCTATATAAAAGCAAGAAGGAATATAAGCAGGAGGATCTGCTTTCAGAAGTAAAAAGAAACCCCTTCCCTGAATGAAATAATCATTGTAGCCCACTATCAGTCTCTTCCAAGCAGCTGGAAGAGTGTAAGGGCAGCAAAGCATCACAAGTACAATTTCAGATGCGTGCATTCAGATACATAACATGTCCCAGCAGCCAGTTAGATAATTCTAGAAAAGACCCAAATAGGTTATGGGTCTCTATAAATATATAGTCTTATATTTATTAGATAACGTTTAAAGAAGTACTTCTTTTGGTCTGCTCTGAACTAATTGAAAATCAGGTTCATGCTTCTAAGAATAATTTTATCTACACCTATTCTCTATATTTTCCTTATAAAATTATAAACTTCTGTAATGATCTCCATAGTATAGTAATTTTCCTTTGAATGCAGATACGCCTATTATTTTAGCTATTCATGATTTGGAAAGATAGCCAAACTCATTTTTAGCATGCATTTTGCTATATCTTTTTTCATACTCTTAATTTTCTCTTTGAGAAGTCATGTATAATTGTAAACAGTACTGTAACATAAGGATTACTGTTTTATTTTTAGTCCATTTTCAAAATCCTAACAGTGAATTTTCTCATTTCACTCAGAAATTTGGTGAAATTTCTACCAGAATCCCAAGCAGTTCCTGTCAATTTCATCAATATGCAGGCAGCTAGGATTGTTCCAGTATACTTGATTTCCTAATTGTACATTTTATTTCACATAGAATAGTGAGAAATGCACTCTAGAATCTCAATAGTTTGTGCAGCTTTGATGAATTACAAATTTTCCCTCATATGGGCAAGGCTAAACAGAAACATGATAGAAAACCTAAGTAAAGTTTACAATTATTAATAACCTTGGTTTATATTCCAACACTTTTGTGATTGCCAAACTGACTTTCTGAGGACGTTAATTGTTTGAATAGGGGGCCCCTTTTTTGGAATTTGCAGTAAGGGTTTTGATTACATTTCTCCACCTCTCTATTTCCTTTGCTTGATTTTTGTTTTTAAACACAGCTGCTGCTTAGATTTACTTTTTGTTTTGGCCACTATAAGGGGACAACAAACCTTGACAAGTTGGATTGATGGAGCTATTTGGAGACCGAGAGCTTAACAATAATGCAAAGCAGCTGGCACAGGCAGTTTTTCAAGAGGCTGTCAGCATGATAGAATGCCCAGATGAGCAGCCCCCACTCAGTCCCAGGAAAAGACATCAGCTTTCAAAGTCAACACGAGGAAATGCAGTTCTGGTCCTCTTCTTCAAAAATCAGCTCTGCCTGCTATACGAGGGGTGTCAAACTCAAGGCCCACGGGGTGTTTAGATCTGGCCGGTGGGGCCGCCCTGGAATCACTGAAGGACTGGCCTGTGGAGCCTCTGCCAGCGAATATGAGCTCCCAATCTCCATTTTTGGCTGGGATGGTCTCTTGCAACTGTCTGCCAGCGAAAATGGAGCTCTGAAGGTCTACAGCCCTCTCAAGCTGTTTTCACTGGCAGAGGGTTGCAAGAGGTCATCCCAGCTGAAAACGGAGATTGGGAGCCTGTTCTCACTGACAGACCACTCAGGAAACCACAGGCACACCTGACATGAGTGACATCCAGCTGGTCACACCCATCCCGATCCCCCAAGTTCTAACACAACCCTGATGCAGACCTTAGTGAAATAGAGTTTGACGCTCCTGTGTTGTACTCTCTTTTTGTCTCCCAGAAAATCCTCACCTTTTAGTAATATAGGCACATTCCATGAGTCTTTAGTCCAGCCTTCCACAACTTGGAGTCCTCCAAATATGTCAATCATATAATAACCAGGAGGTTAACAGGAAGAAAAAAACTTTTTGGGTCAATATCTGTGAAGAATCATCCAGGGATTTATTTTTATTATGGCAGTCTGGGGCTGGTAGGCTATTGAATTCTAGATGAGTAACTTGCTTGGTAGATTGGTGCTGGTAATATATGGAAAACAACAGGAGATAGTGGGATTATTTTTTATACCATAACAGTGTCAGAATTCAAAGGATAATTAAGACTTTGAACACAAAAATGCATCACATTCTGTGAGGGATCTATGAAATTTGCAACTTCTGATTTAAAATATATCTGAAGCATTTTAACCCCAAAATTAAAATTAAAATATCAAAGTCTCCCAAATTAGTTTACAAAATTTAATGATGAAATAGAGCTTTTCATTTAGATCTGTAATTTAATATTTAAAGATTAGATTTCCTTCTTAATTTCCATGAGTACAAAAATAAGTGATCTCATGTCTGTGAAATTTAAACACAGCTTCTTGGTATAAGAACAAGCTCAAAAACAGGCTTGCTCATGTATGGTCAGTGTTATCTATCTGAGAGAAGAAGGGGAGGAAGAGAAAGTACAAGAAAAATAAATCAAAGGAAGAACTAGCCTGGCTGGTAGGATGATGATTAGCATCTATTAAGCATTAGAGATGGTGTGAGGAATAGTAAAGAAGAGACCTAGTTTTGCTACAGCTGCAATGGTCAAGACCTTGAAGATGGAGATATTACTGCAGAGCTGCTCAAAATGCTAATTGTGGGAGGACATCCTTGGCAAAGTAGAGAGCCAGGAAGGTTGCCACATGAATATTCTCAAAATCATGAGCCAGGGGATTGGTTATTGCTGCAGTTTTCTACCTTCTTCAACAAATGGAAGAAGGAAGTGGCCTGAGACAGTTGGCAATAGAGGAAAGCTGAAAGACCTGACAATTTTTGAAAGAGCTGAAAGATAATCAGTGAAACGACTTGGCTCCAAAAGTTGTGGGTGCTCCAACACTGGAGATTTTAAAGGAGAGATTGGACAATCAGTTGTCTTGAATGGTATAGGACTTTTGATTGACCAAGTGGTTGGACTAGAAGACCTCCAAGGTCCCTTCCAACTCTGTTATTCTGTGATCAGAAAAGCAATTATCACAGGCTGTTGGTGGGCTTTTTTTTCTAGCTTGCTTGATGAAAATGTGTTATAAGAGGAGGGAATGAACGTCTAGATCTGATTTCATTGCGGGCCACATCAGGGTTATGTTTGATCTTGGAGGGCCAGGATGTGTGGGGGCAGCTTGATGTTACTCCTGTCAGGCGCACCTGTGGTGGACTGAGTGCTCTTCCAGTGAAAAAAGGTTCCCAAGCTCCATTTCCGGCTGCCATGGCCTCCTGCAACCCTCCTGAGATGTATTTCACTGGCAGAGGGTTGCAGGAGAGTGTGGCAGCTGGAAATGGAGATTGGGAACATGTTTTCACTGGCAGAAACCCGTGGGTGGTCCTTTACTGTTTCCAGGGTGGTTCCACAGGCCAGATCTAAGTATTCCATGGGCTGGATCCTCAGGCCTTGAATATGATATCTCTGGTCTAGACCTTCAATGATATGGAGCAAGGAATTTGGCCTCTGAAATGAGAGTACAGTGGAGAGGTTTTGTCATGCCTCTGCCAGCGTCCGACCTGGAAGAGGAGATGGAACAACTGGCAGAGAACATCACGGAGCAATTAGCCTCTGAAGATGAGCAGGCTCCAACAGACTCGATGCAGCTGGGGGGATGTTGGGAGTGAGAACTCTGACGAAGGCACAGCTCCCCTAGTGGATGCCAGGGAGAGACGCCGGAACAAGAGGCTTAAGCAAAGGTTACTCGTGAGTAAGAGAGAGTTATGTGAAGGCCTTATAAGGCAGAGGACATGGATTGGTTTTTTGCTGGGGTCAATGTGTTTCATTTGGTTTGGATTTCTGCTTCCTTTCAGCTGGTGAGTTCTCAGCATTATCTCTGCCTTGATAAGACTTTTATAATTAATGTTTGGATTTCAGACAAAGCTCCTGCTGGCAAACAATTGAAGTTTGCTGTTTCAAGAAGTGAAGATAACTTCTCATAAAAGACATTTTGCTCTTGGACCCGTGGCTTATGTTTGTTTGGGGGGATTTTCTGTTAATTGGTTTGTGCGGGATCATTACATGTTTCTACTTCATCAGCTGAAGTCCAGCAAAGAAAGGAGGAGGGGTGATTACAGATTACTTTAGATTGCTTAGATGAATACAGCAAAGTGCAAGTGGGATATATAGGCAAATGTTGCAAAGTAAGGAAAGGAATGAATCTTGACACTGTTGCTACTAGAGGTATGTTTTTGTTTTTGCTTCTGGATTGTTGGGGTGGGGGTGGGAGCAGCAAACAGCAATTTCAATTTGTGTGCATAAGCAGAGCTTATGGTTGTTCCACTGCAGATGTCACAGAGCTCAGTCCATTGTGCTGCTTACATCAACATTAACCTGCTGGAAAAGGTTTTATATATATATATAAATATAGATCTATCTTATCAGTATGCTGATGGTACTCAATTATACATCACCTATCCAGGGTGAACTAAGGGTCTTCATCTGGTGCCTGGAGGCTTTGAGGTCTCGATGTGCCAAAACAAGCTCTGAGTACACCAGAACAACTCAGAGTTATTGTTTGTTAGTGATAGCTCTGGTTCTGTTCCAGCTCAATATACAGTTTTTGATTGGTTCATCCTTAGTAAGCAGATGTGGAACTTTAGCCAAATAAAGGGAGAAACAAGGGGGGGGACGGCTATTTGGAAATCTCATTTTCCTCATCAGCCAATAATCAGCACTAACAAAACTGTGTATTCCAGCTGCCTTTATCCTGTGCTTCCTTGTGAAACTCAACAACAAAAAAATTACTTGGCTTTGGTTCAGATTTAAAAATCCTGTAAGAGCTGACTTCTGGACTGAGAGCAAGTTCTTGTTAAACATACAAGCACAATTGGAACAAATGTTGTGTTAAAATGAAAGAGACTACTTACCTTTTCATAATTGAGAGAAGATGAACATTTTTAGAGGAGACTGCACCAGTGGGTAAAGATCCAATTTAGAATGAGGCCAGACAAGAGTTTTATCTGTAGTCCAAAGAATTCAGAGTCTTTCTTTGAAGAAACAATTACAGTGGGATTTTCTTTTTGTTACAAAACCTGTTTTGGACATGTCATTCCAAATAGTCTGGTTCCAAGTTCTTGTAATGATCACTGTATTGCAGCAACATGCCTGCATCTCAAAATGGTCTGGAAATGCTCTTTGATTCTTCATCTCCTTTGCTTATTAAGCTTTCATGAAATCATTATGATATTGTGGCTTACTTCCATTTCTCTTTGAGTTTGGGGAAAAAAGATGGCATATGTAGACATAGTCTAGAACCAGAATTTAAATAAAGAGACCTTTTAGAGGATATACAGTTCATATTTTGTAAGAACAAAAGGAAAACTCTTAATTCCTTTATATATTTTTATTGATGAAAACGAACTGTAATTTGCAATTTGGAATTTCTCTTGGACTCCTGGCTCCTGCAAAACAGTGGGGAAAGTGGTGATTGGAGAAACTCTGCTCTCCTTTGGATTATGCATTGACAGCTGTAGAATCATGGGCTGGAAGGGACTTCAGAGGTCTTCTAGTTCAACCTTTTACTCAAGGTCATCTCAGCCAAATGGTTGCCCAGTCTTTTTTTGGAAACCTCCAGTGATGGAGCATCCACAACCCTAGGAAGCAAGCTATTTTATTGATTAATAGCTGTCACTGTCAGAAAATTCCTTCTTATTCTAGGTTGTATCTTTTTTTTACAAGCTTCCACCCATTGCTTCTTGCTCTGCCCTCTAGGTGCCCTAGAGAATAAGTCACTCTCGTCTGTGTGACAGCTGCTCAAGTACTGGGAGACAGTTATCATGTGCCATCTGATCCTTCTCTTCGAAAAGCTAGACATACCTAGCTCCTTCAATTATTTGTCATACTAGTTAGCCTCCAGTCCTTTTATTTTTATTGCTTTTCTCTGCACACTTTCCAGGGTTTCCACATCTTTTTGTATCATGATGACCACAGCTGTACACAGTATTCCATGAGTAAAACAGTAACATCATTTGTCATTGTCTTGACACTATTCTTCTGTTGAGTCAGACTAGGACTGCAATGGATTTTTTTGGTGGTTGTAGTACACTGCTGGTTCACACTTAAGTGGTCCACTAAGACACCTAGGTCCTTCTCACACTTACTACTGTTGATCCAGGTATGCCTATTCTATTCTGTATTTGGTTTTTCCTACCTAAGGGAAGGACCTTGTTTTACTCACCTCTGAAATGCAATTTGTTGGATAAGGCCCAATGCTCGAATCTGTCAAGCTCCTTCTGAATCTTCCAAAGTATTAGCTAGTCCACACAATCCTGTGTCATCTGCACATTTAATGAGTTCCCCTTCTATCTCCTCATCAGATTGAGACTCTGGTCACCAGTGCCTTTATTGTTCTCTTGTCTGAAACATCTGCAAGAAAACAACCAAACTCAGAGAGCATTGACGACCCCACAGTTCAACTCTGAGCTACAAATATTCTTTTCCATAGTTCTCTTGTCATCTGACATTTAGTTTACTGCAATATGCTCTGTATGAGACTGCCTTGAAGATCACTTATAACCATCAATTGGTCCAAAGGGCAGCAGTTTAAAACACCCTGAGGCTGTAAAACGCAGGAACCAAGAGCTACTTGGATTTCTGGAACAGTCTTTTTTGCAAGTAGTGTTATGTAACAGAACTTTGAAAGTCTGCCAAAACAATTTGGTAGGTGTGTGTATGCATGCATGCATGCATGCATTCATTCATTCATTCATTCATTCATTCATTCATTCATTCATTCATTCATTCATTCATTCATTCATTTATTTGCTGGTTATTTTTGCTTCACTTGTTACTATGATGAGCAGTTTGGCTTTTGCTTCCCACAAGCTACTGAATTCTGAACATTAAAGAGAACAATATAGGTCACTTTCAAAGTCAAGCCTGTTGTTCTGTTGACATCTATAAGTGCAGAGGAAACAGTTTAATAAAGCACTGTGTGATGAAAATACTGCTCACTTGTTAGTAAAATAAAACAAGTGATCTTTGTACAAAGTTATCTCTGGCAATTGACTCAAACGTGAGTTTCCAAAAAGTTATTTTGGAGAATCTCTGGAGAATACTGAATACTCCTGGTAAAAAGATAAGTCCTTGAAGTTTCATTGATAATATACTGAACTCTGCAAAAAGCGATCATTTTTGAAACTTTGAAGTTCTTGGCATATTCCATGATATTGCAGAAATAGAATCATGACTTCCTTCAGGTATCTGACATATAGAAGGTTTCCAGATCTGACTAAAACAGACAAGGCCACTTGATTTTCTTTTTCTATATTTTAGAAATTTAGAGATGGAAACATGCAATTTTGGAGTCAGTCAAGCTTTAGCAGCATAGTCAAATACTTGTAATCCTCTGTCCTTCTTCTTTGGGATGGTCAAGGAGATATTATTCTGGGATGAATTGATGCTGGTAGCCCTTAAAGGAGTGTTGCTTCCCTACCTCTCTCATAAGCTCTCCCTGAATCCAGAGGTATTAGAAAACTATCATCTGGTTTCCAAAGATTCTTTTGTGTGTGAATGCTTTTGAGAAGTTTTGGAACTAATACAAAGTGCCTTCTCTTGACACCTATTAGTCAGAGTTTAGACACATATATGGGCCTGAGACAGTTAATTACCTCTGTTAGGATTCGGACGGGAGTAATGTGCCTGCCTTAGTCTTCTGGGAACCATTGGTGATCTGATATCAATCATGGTATTCAGCAGTGGGTGTCCAATATTCTTAGCATACCCCTTCTGTGCATGTTCCCAGTCTAGAAAACATAGCTAAATAGGATGGCATTATCCCAGGATGTGGGGGTGGGTGGGCTGGCCCACCTACAGTCACCTGAACCAGTTTGCCTGAATAGCCGGTCCGAACTGGATGAATACCACCTCTGATGGTATTCTTCTGGACCATCTGCAAGAACCAAGGGTTGGAGCTAGTGTCCTATAAAATCCCACTCTTTTCTCAACAGTCAGTGGCAGTTTGGAAGAGAGAATAGTGGCTGCTTACCCCTGTGGGAAACTGTTAGGGATCAATTCTTTCACTTTTGTTATTAAACCTCTCCATAAGGCCTGCTGGTTCAGACTGAACATTTAATTCTTGACAGAATGAAAAAATAGTCATGTAAACTAATATACTCAATCCAAAGTTTATATGATACTTTGGCCAATAACATAGTGTTAAAAACATATAGAGATAGATTATTTCTTCAAATCATTTTTATACTTGACCAAGAATGGATGTTCTTCCATTTCAATAATACAGTGTTTAGGGGATCATAAAACTATACAGCGTCTATGTCCATTATTCTTCTGCTGATTTCCAAACAGTTGGAATATAATGTAGAAGAATGTAAACATCTCTAAAAACCAATGAATCTCACAGCGCAAAATTAATATATGACATTTAGTCAAAAGGGAGCCATTACAGTGTAAAACCATTTCATATGAATCATTGTTGCATTCAGAGAAGTGTATCTTTATTTATGACATATCTCCAAAAATATAAAGCAATGCACTGGTTGTTTAACTGTTTAGGAATCTGAGATGCCAGAAAGATGCCAAACGTTCCTGTGTGAATCTTCTATTCCTTATTTTCCATGCCTTGCAATATTTTTGCTCTGAGTTATCCTACTTGCCTCCATTAAGGACCTTGTGTTGGGCACACTTTTTTCAACCAGATGTGAATCTATTTTGTAGAGAATGTAGATTCCTCACATTATTCCGTTTTATGAGGAAGAGGCCATTATCAACTTATCAAATGCTTTATTGGAGTGTAGTACCCCCACAGACCAGTCTAGAAATCTAGTCATTTGGTTATTATAAAAATAGTTTGACATTATCTATTTTTAAACAAAAACTGTTCTGATTCCTAGTAGTCGCTTTCTTCTTTTCCAAATGCTTGTAAACCCACAGCTTGATTATATTTTCTACACTTTTCCCTGGTATTGATGTCAGTTCCTGGGAAAATGTATGTGGGGACAGACAGTCCTTTAAATAATATGATCCAAATCACTTCAAGATGTAAAGGTCAATATGATTGCTTCTAATTAAAGGTTACACATATAATCAGTACAACGAACCTATTGGTATAGCATGCTCTATTTTAAGAGCCATGGTGGTGCAATAGTTAGAATGCAGTACTGCAGGCTACTTTTGCTATCTGCCAGCAGTTTGGCAGTTTGAGCCTTACCGGCTGAAGGTTGACTCAGCCTTCCATCCTTCTAAGGTCAGTAAAATGAGGATGCACATTGTTGGGGGAAAATGCTGACATTGTAAACTGCTTAGAGAGGGCTGTAAAAAGCTGTGAAGTAGTATATAAACCTAAATGCTATTGCTGTACTATTTTTAAAAAAACATTTATTCTATTGGTCATTATGTATCTTCTATGAAAGTCCTCAATTGTCTTTAAACAGTGCTTTATATTACCATATTAATTGCAGTTTTAAAAAGTTATATATGCAAATCTCTTGTATTTCTCTGTCTCCCTCCCTCCCTCTCTCTCCCTCTCTCTCGCCACAAACACACAAAGTCACACAAACATGTACTTTTCTTTGTATATTTTCTTATTTTGTCAAACTATAACCTTTAATTAAATGCATTACTCAAAAAAATGCAGTGGTTTACTTTTGTTTATGCATGTAGTTTAAGGTGAACATCCATCCCGCTTTTCGTGGGACAAACACACTTTTTTGAAAAAAGTCCCACATCCCGGCTCCTTTTTAAAAAGTCCCACTTTTTTTATGGGTCAGGGAAGGCTAGGAGGAGGCCACGCCCACCTGCGTGACCATCGATGGGGGAGAGGTGTGTTTGGGGAACGCCAGTCTGTTTCACCCCCCCTCCGTCGATGGTCTCCTGCCGCCGAAAACCCTACCTTCCTGTTTGTGAGTCAGGAAAGGAGGAAGGGAGGGTTTCTGCCAGTGTGACAGCGGTGCTGGGGGAGGGCAAAATGGACTGGCATTCTCCCACACACACCCTAATCCCTGCGCCTCCCCCCTCCCCCCGCTCCCTGCCGATGGTCTCCGGGTTTTGTTTTGTTTTTCCCTTCCCTTCGGGAGCCACCGCCACCTGCCCCGCTGATGATGTCCCGCCGTGGGACTTCAGCGATCTGGTCACTTTACAATAAGTATATAGAATAGAATAGAATTTTATTTGCAAAGTGTGATTGGACACACAAGGAATTTGTCTTGGTGCATATGGTCTCAGTGTGCATACAAGAAAAGATATAATGCTTAAATTGTAAACCACCCAAAGAATTCTATAAAGTACTACAGTAATGCTAAACTAATTTATCTACTGCTAAATGCTATTTTTGTATAAAACATGAGCAACCCTGAACAAGAATAACAAAGATAGCTACAAGTTGTGTATTAGAAGTCAGCTCCGTGGTCACTGGCAATGGCTGCAGCAAAGCCAGCTCCTTTCCCATGGCTCCTAGGGCTTATCTGTGCGATTTGGAGTCATTGCCATAGTCCCCCTTGACCCAGAAGACATCCCTTTGGTTGGCCATCCCTTCAGGGTGGCCTTTGGCTCGGTAGAGCCCACAGACAGGCAGAAAACCAGTCACTTGGGACCAGCCCAAACCAAACATGACCGTCCTGCACCCACGTTGGAAATGAATTCCCATCTGGGGGAGGAGAGAAGGAAGATAAGCCTGGAAAGAAAGGGAGAGAAGACGTTGGCTTCGCTCAATGACACAGGGGGAGGGGGAGAGTCACCGAGGAGGCTGAGATCACAAGATAAATAAGGATCTACAAATATGCTGTGTAAAACATTAAAAAGGTAACCAGAAAACTGGAAGTTAAATAATATGAGATATTAAGTTTGATTTTTAGGTGAAGTGGAGGGATAGATTGGTTTCCAATCTATATATTTGTTTTCGTAGATTTTCACAGGTATAGGTATGCAGGTCTTGGTGTATTCGGGTCTTTTCCTGTGTAAGATTGAAAATATCTTGGCGATGTTTCAACCTCATCCAAACATCGCCAAGGTGCTCTCAATCTTACATGGGAAAAGATCCAAATACACTAAGACCTGCATATACATAAGACCTGCATATACATATACATATACATATACATATACAGAGAGAGAGAGAGAGAGAGAGAGAGAGCATTTATATGCACAGAGTTGGAAGGGACTTTGGAGGTTTTCTGGTCCAACCCCTGCTTGGGCAGGAAATCCTATGCCGTTTCAGACAAATTGTTGTCCAATCTCCTCTAGTGTTGGAGCATTCACAACGTCTGGAGGCAAGTTGTTCTACTGGTTAGTTGTTCTTTCAGGAAATTTCTTCTTGGTTTTAGGTTGCTTCTCTTCTTATTAGTTTCCATCCATTGCTTCTTGTCCTGCCTTCAGGTGCTTTGGAGATTAAGTTGACTCCCTGGTCTTTTTTTGAAAATGTAGTCACACTCTGAAATTATGGGAGGAAAATCAAAGTAGAGGAACTTCAGATTCTCAAGCAAAATCATTAACGTCTGTGGTGTTAGAATAGATTTAGGTGGGTGTAAAGGTTGCAAGTGAACTAAATCTAGCTGGCTACATTGTATTTTCAGTCCAACATTGCCCTCATTCCAAAACCATAATTCACCTCAGTGGCAGGCTGTACTTTAAACCTCCACATGTAGTTTTTATCTGAGAGAAAATAAATGGTCACCTCATGTCATTAAAGTCCAGGAAATGTTTGTTATTCAAGACCGAGCACTAAAGTGGATGTTGTACAGTATTTGGGCTGTGCTGTTTGAATAACATTTGCTATAACCCACCAAGCTTCAAGCTGTCATGGCTAGAAAGACAACAGCACTACTGGGATAAACAATTGATTAATCAAAGTGAAATTTTATTCCCTTGGTGCAGAAATTATATCCTTCAGGTACTCTCAAGCTATGGCTTATCAAATGATTTAAAACAAAAAGCCAATCAATTTGTTTAGATTAAAAGCTTGCACAAAAGGCGCATGAATAAGATCCACTATTAAGTCCTCTATCATAAGGCACAATTTTGTCCCTTTTGTGTCCCTCCCCCTAACACAAAAGAAAGAGATTATGAGCACAATGGAAAGACAGCAGTTTAAGCCCAAAAAGTACACACAGATGCAGTGAATGTTCATTTATCAATACTGTCCTGCAGTCTTGTTCCTGTGGATGTTACTGCTACCAAAAATGCATGCAGCAAGTGTTGCTACCGGGAGACCATCTTTTATTTTATCATTTACATTGTCACTTGTGTTCCTTTGCTTCAGGGTATTTGTCAGCCGACAGCAGGTGGTGGCTTTAAGTGCTACTCCACTGTTTGTTTAGTATTGACTTTTTTTTTCCCTTGCTGCAAAAGAAATTGCCACAGCAAGCGACAGAGAGCTGGCCACTATAGACCTCTGAGAGATCAACGCAAACTAAAAATTGGAAACAAGAGACAAACATTTATTAATGAGGATGCGCCAAGATTATAGCAGCAACAAGGAAAAGGTGTGGATTCTCAATAAGCTTGATGTTTCAAGCAGCTGTCTAAGGGTAATAATTGCTTTTGAGTGCAAGCGGAGTTTAGCTTAACAGTAGAGAAAAGCTTCAGAAAAGTAGCCATTCAGTTTGTAGGCCAATCATTTATAATTAGATGACACTAGTCTAGCTGATGGTAAGGGATCAGTTCTGATACTAATATCCATATCAAAAATCCAGAAGAAAGATGACATGTTGAAAGAAAGTACATGGAAACCTAGGCATTTCTAATGGATTCTGTCTTTCTTTCTTTCTTTCTATTTATTTATTTATTTATTTATTTATTTATTTATTTATTTATTTATTTATTTATTTATTTATTTATTTAT
>JANHFP010001955.1:55547-68239 GCA_032468135.1 Calamaria suluensis | reverse complement strand
TATTATTATTATTATTATTATTATTATTATTATTATTATTATTATTATTATTATTATTATTATTATTATTATTTATGTTTCCTTTTTAGTTTTTGAAAATAAATAAGGTTGAATGAAAAACAGTGGACCCATTCTAACATGCTTCTGTGGAAGCCCCCCCACTCGCCCCAAAAAAGATCATATCTAAAAAAAGTTCATAACTAAAAAACTGACAAGGAAGCTCAGTCAAAATAAGTAATGCATACAATTTTTATTTTTTCATGCATGTTTCAGAACTATTGATAACAACTGACTTAGCAGGATTATTCTAGAATGCAAACTCCTTACAAGAGTCACCATTAATAATATTCTTATATCTGTTTAATTTTTTTCCTGGTATCCTGATATTGTGGTTAAATGGTTGGTTATGCAAAACTAGGCATTTAAATGATTTAACTGCCAAAGAAAGCTTGCATTTCTGCTTAATTTCTTAAATCAGTTTGATCCAATTTTAAACATTACTTCCTGTACAGTTACCATTTATCTTGCAATTTGCTTTTTTGCATTTTATTTTGAACGTGCTCGGCCCAAAGTGGTCTATCTAGTGGTCAGAAATGGAGGATTCACTTCTTTGCTGAAAGACTATAAAAAAAGATAAAGAAATAACTAGTGAAACTCTGTGACTTTAAAGGCAGAAGGTTGAATCTCACTGTTATGATCAATGGTGGAAAAGGTGAGAGTAATGATTAAATATTTCAAAATATTGGAGCTTATTTCTGACAATGCTGATTATATTTCTCCTATTTATGTTGCTCTGATCATCTGCTCATTCATTTATATTCATTTTTGCTTGCAAGTTAGAGGAAATTGATTTTTCAATAAAATTCTAAATGATTTTTATAAATCACAGGTTGTTGTCAGTATTTTCAACTTTATTTAATCTTCACATCAGCATATTATTAGCCCTCAAAAGATACAAAGAGGAAGTCATCTGCATGTGATTTACAGTGCCGTATTTGGATCTATTTATTTCCTTCCAAAATCAATTATATCTGATTGGCATAAATATACAGAATCAGAGAGTGGGATTATCTGTTGTGACTGATCAATTTCAGGCAGTTTGGCCTGCCATTTAGTTGATCACATATTTTCATACTATACTTGGGCATAGTTAGAATGACCTGCAGCACTGTTGTTTAGCACCAAATATATTTGTTATAATTCATCAGTAGGAAAGAATTAGGGTTGTTATACAGCAAACTAAGAAACATAATGATCATAGCAGGGGTGAAATCTAAAAATTGTTGCCACCGGTTCTGTGGGCGTGGGTTGGGCGTGGCTTGGTGGACGTGGCCAAGTGGATGTCATGCATGTCACTCACTCACATCATTCTGCCCAAGCTAATTTCAAAGCATTCTCTTACCCCGCTCTCCAGCCTGGAGGACTGGGCATCCCCCCCCCACTAATCCTCCGTACAAACCACCCGCCTGGTTTCTGAAAAGGCAAGCGTCCCCTGCAGGGCGATCCAAAGAGGGGAAGGGAATGCTGCAGAAAAAGGCAACGTGGAAGGCAGGCAAGCATGGCAGAGCTGCGGGGAAGGAATTAGGTTGCTATCTCTCTTTCCCACAGCCGTGCCATGCTTGCCTGCCTTCTGCGTTGTCTTCTGCTTGCCTGCCTTCTGCGTTGTCTTCCGCTTGCCTGCCTTCACAAGCTGGCCAACGGGACACCAGGAAGGCAGCGCAGAAGACAGGCAAGCATGGCAGGGCTGCAGATCAGTTTGGGGGTGTGGCCAGGCAGTAATCACTACCAGTTCTGCAAACCAGCCCCAATCTCCGCTACCGGTTCCACCAAGCTGGTCAGAACCGGTAGCATTTCACCCTTGGATCATGGGTTCAAAATACTTCCTTGACTCACAACAGGTGCATGATGATGGTGATGATGATAGTTATATTTCTTTTTTAAAAAAAATAGGAAAAGCTACAAAGCACCATCCTTTAGGTCCTATCTGCAGTCTTGGGAAATGATTGAGGAAAAATTATGAGTAGTTTTAACCAGGAGTGAAAAGTTGCCAGTTTGCTCCTGTTCAGGCGAACTGGTAGTGATAAAAACTACTGGTTCGGGTGAACCGGTAGTAAAAAAAAAATCTTTAAAAAGTAAACAAAGAGGTTCTGATAATCACACCTGTGCCACACAATTGTTGGGACCTTTTTTTAACTTTTTAAAATCATTTTTACTACCAGTTTTACTTCCAGAGGATGGCGGAGGACAGGAAGGCTTGGAGGAATGTTGTGCATGGGGTTGCGATGGGTCAGACATGACTTTGCAAGTAACAACAACAATAACAACTACTATTCATCTGAACTGGTAGTAAAAAATGCTTTAAAAAGTAAGAAAAAAGTTGACCATGTTCACCTAGTCATGTAACTCCCACCAAGCCATGCCCACCAAGTCATGACCCTGGTAGCAAAAAAAAATGGATTTCACCACTGGTTTCAACCAGTGATTTGTTTAGATGGGTTCTTGCGGTCAATAGAGAGCTCTTCCTTTCAAGGCAGTCATATTATTATTGTACACATGACACACACCTGAAGTACATAATTGTCTCCCAGGCCAAAAGGATGGTAAGTTCCAAAATCCAAAGCATCTCTGGAATAGCCTTGGTATGAAATATAGGTTATCTCAGTTGTGTTTCCAAATTGTCACTCATTGCTTAAATGGATGAGCTACTCATTGAAGTGCTATTGTTCTAACTCTCTTCAACAGTCTGTGGAGAATTGTTTTCTCCCTGATTTACACAGACTTCGGTTTTATTTTTATTATTTGTTCTTGCTGTAAAAATATTTTTCTGCCACTTGTTTAATAAAGTTTTGATAGTATTTGAACATTTTTCCCAACTGCATTAGTAATCAAACCAAATTATAATTAGCATTACCACTATTTGTTTTGAAGACCTCTGTGGCTCAGTTCAGAACAACCTTGAGTTTTGGGATATTTCTCAAAATATCCCAAAACTTAAGTAGCTCAGCTTTGTTTTTTGTTTTTTTTAGGTGAGGTGCCCCAGGAAAAGGATACATCATTGCATCATAGATTCACATTCTCAGACTGAAGATGAGAATTCTGACCTCCAATCCCAGATTGGAATATATTTCATTCTTTAAATGACTGCTTTACCTATATTTAGCTCTTAAAGTGCTTCAGTTACCTCAGGCTATATGCAGGCAGGATAACACTGCTGGCACACCAAAATGTGCAGGTGAAGAAGTAGTTTAGGAAAGGAAAAAAATGATATGGATGTAATTATATAGATAAAATAATAAACATAAGATATTAACTTCCAAAAAGGGATGCTACAGTTAATGAAGGACAAAGGACAATTTCTGGATATTAAGTTAATTTATGGAAATTCACAATAGCAATATTCGAGATTTCTTCAGATTATAGGGTTTGATGGACTTCTGAATAATACTGACTGGGGCTTTGGAGGCAACTAGAGAATGGAATAAGAAACCCAGATCAGGGGAACCTAAGTTTGAAAGTTAGCTAGGATTTTAATATCAAGGCTGGACTCAAAAAACAAACAGGTCATTAGAACCAGTAGGATGCAAATTTGAACTTTTTACTTGCCCACTGATTAACTTCAATCACAATAAGTTGGAAGACACCTTGGAGATCTTCCAGAACCACCATTTTTGGGTTGTAAAGTCTGGATGACCACTAATTGATAGTAAAATGTTATGGTTTCCTAACTCTTTTTGCTGCTGTATGAAGGACATGTGGATCTTTGTATCTTCTTTATGAATACCTTATTTTTTTACTTTTAACATTCCTTCCTTTAGTGTTTCTGACAAGTCTCTCAATCCTTATGATGCTTTAAAACAATTAAACATTAATAGGTGTTTTATTTTAAACAAGGAGCTTGTAGGCACAACTGCCAAAAGTGCCGAGTCAAAATGTCTCAAATGTTTTAAAATTTTTAACATATCCATATCTGTCAGGAAATGAAACTATAGATGAAATAAAAATAAACACAAAGTCCCAGAGCAAAACTGGATGGCCTGACTCTGGTTCTTGCTAGTATTCTTTGGCAATCCATGTACAAAGAAATGAGGATTTTATTCTGTGGGTTTAGCAGATGATCCTCAAACACTCCATTATTACTATTTCTGACTCCATTTTAAAAATAATTAATATGACCTGATATAAAAATATTAACTAAGTGTCATAATACCTTACTCTATGTAACATGGTACTCTATGGCTACAAAAAGGCCCTCTTTTTTCTATTATCTATTTTTTCTTTTTTCTAATCATTAAAATCATTAGTCATACCTGCACTTTTTTCCATTTCATACAAAAGGTACACTGAGAACATATGCACCAAAGACAAATTCCTTGTGTGTCGAATCACACTTGGCCAATAAAAAATTCTATTCTATTCTATTCTATTCTATTCTATTCTATTCTATTCTATTCTATTCTATTAGGGATTTTAGACTTTCAGTTGGCTATAAATATAGATGTTGTCTTTTCTTTAACCAAGGAAGTCAGTTTAGACATCTCTTTAAATTCCATTATCTTCAGCAACTATTCCTCTATTGTAGATAGTGTTGAACCTTTCTACTTTTGAACATACAATAATTCCACTGCAGTTGTCATATATAAAAACAAGGTCATGTGTTATTTTTCTAGCTGTCTGTCCATTACAACTGAAAAAAGATCCTTTTTCTGTTTCAGTTATATATAATCCTTTAAACTCTTCTTAATTGTGTGTGTGTATATGTGTTCAAAAATTTTGGAGTTTTATTTTTACTTGTCCACCAGATGTAATAAAATGCCCCTTTATAATGGTCACATTTCCAAATATATTCTAGGTAAAAAAAAATCTTACCATATGTGACTCCTTTTAAGTAGCATTAATGCTAATTTTGCTCCCAATTAAGCTGTAGCTATCATTAGGCTGTGTCAGCTCTTGGAAAATGCCCCAGTAAATTAGTCAACCCAATTAAGATAGTAGCTCCCAGAAAAGAAGCTTCATGAATTCCTTTCACTTAGCAAGGTCCAGGGGACAATCTGTAGTAATTGCTAGTGAAACCTAAGCATAGTCACAATAACATAGGCTATGCACAACAAGAAAATGCTGAAAATACCAGCGAAGCAGATGATTCTGGGCAACCTTTGAAATAGCTACAGTATCTATGATTTCCAAAATATGCTGTTGCAATAAAATTTTAAAGAAGGATGCTTTACTTGCATCAACACATTTTGCAAAATGTCCTTTTCAAATACTTTGCACAGCCTTGTTAATAACCCTTCTTTAAAAAACCCATCCAGTTGTTCTTCCATCAGATATCAACTGTGGTATTTTGGAAGATATATACAGTTCTGATGTTGCACTTTATCCATTAGTTTCTGTATCGGCTATTCTTTTCTGTGTAGAGTATATTGAAAATAAAGTACCATATCAGTATGAATCCTGTTTGACAAAGTAGGAAAGATAGACACATGTGTTAGACTGACAAAGATAGAAAGACAAAGCAGATGCTAAAATGTTGGTTTGAGGAAGAACAAAGTTGTAGCAAAACCACCTTCACCTTTGTCAAGCACAACTGATAGTTTTCTTTTCTTTTCTTTTTTCTTCTTTTCTTCTTTTTTGGTTGCATTGCTGCAATTACTGTTAACATGGTACATTTATAGTTATTAGCTTGTATGTTAAGATTTACCATTGATCTCTCTCTGGCTCTGCTTTATTTTCATCGTTACCTTGACATGGCACTGTCTTTTCAATAAAATAAAATAAAAATGAATTAAAAAGAAGAAGACAGGGAGTTAAAGGCTTACTTGAATATAGAGTAAAGCTCCCTAGGATAGTTAACTTGTTTAGAAGTAATTACTTAGTTTGATGTACCAGTTTGGTATCCATTTGCTCCAGATAAATAATGACAGATGCATGTTAATTTCCAGTATCTGGAACGCTCTAGATCTTGGAGTAATATTTGCTATAACTAATTTGTGTATTTTCTCAATTTAATATTCTTCTCTTCTACCTTGGCCCATCCAGCTTTGGGCCAATGAGGCAATACTATAGGAAAAAAAAGAATGTTCTCTGGACATGGTGCATGATAAAATAACCAACATTTAGTTAGTTATTGAGGATGATGTTCATGAATCCTTTCAGGAAATACATTACAAACTTTATATCATTAGCCCCATCCTTTCTGGACACACAAACACACAGAGATAATTATAAAACAATATTGCTTATGTTGGTAAAACTATACCATGACTACATTGAAATTTTACTGCCTTAACCACAATAACATGTTTGTTTTCTTGTTTAAGGCATCTGTTAGGATCACTCAGTACTGCAAAACCATGAATTATCTGTTCTGATTATTGACTACTGCATTGACTACTGCAGCATGTGGAAATTTTTGGGGCTGTGGGTAATCTAGAATAGCCCAGAATAAGATGATCCATTGGAAAAGTAACTAAAATACTGTTTCTGGCTTCAGATACATTATGTAAAATACGCCTGCTTTATTTATCAATTGGATTTTTTTTTCTTATTGCTTTGGTAGAAAACGTGAAAGGGATATCCCCAGATATTTTAATAATAAATGGAAAAATAAATGTCTCTCAACTAACTTTGTCATTTCCATTTTCCTTTTCTACTCCTATCTGCTTCTCTCATGCTTTGTGAACTTTTTTTAAAAAAGAGCATAAGTCATTGATTTAAATTTTCCTTATTGAAAGCAGTTATACTTGGACTCTGGGGAACTCATCAAAAGGTTGCCTAAGCCTCTACTGGAGTATAAACAGCTGTAAGAAATGCCCTTTCCTTATAAAAACAAATTGTAAGGCATTAATAAGCTAGCATTTTTCATTAGGTATCTTGCAAGCATTAAATCTTGTACACAGTGAGACTGACTGAAAGCAAGCCAATTTAAATGCAGGCTCCTTCGCTTAAAGTTGGTTTAAGCTTATCAATAATCTCTATTGCTTAAATCACAAAGTGTAGACAAAATTGACATTCCATGATAGATTGAACTTCTTAATTGATGAAAAATTAAATGGTGCCAAACAGAGATAGCTATAGATTTCCTAATATAGAATTTATGGATATTTTCAAGGCCAACACATACATGCTAGACTTTTACATGTTTTATAGAAAACATTAGTATATCAGTATAATACCAATATACACAGAGAACATGAAGTGCAATACATGTAGCTGTTTCTTGAGCATTGCATACTCTATAAATTAATATGCACAATTGGAACAAAATGGCAGAAAGAAAAAGAGTTATTCAAGAATATGTTGGGATTGGAACTGAATTCACACACAAACACCCAATATTAGGACTCACTTACAATCCTACTAATAGGTTTATGGGCTGCTCACATGACCTATCATGAAAATGATAACAGAGAGCAGACATCAAGTCCAGGGAATGTTTCCCAAAGCAAGCCTAACCCATTTTTCTGCCTGAGTTTACATAGCAATTTCTATTCTATACTCACCTAAGTCAATGTTCATAACACGCTAGACAAACAGGCTGAACATTGGGGTAGGGGTAGGGAAGGAATCCCTAAAATGAGAAACATCTCACTTATTTTTAAAGTAGCTTAAAAGTTGGGAGATAGACAATATTTAGGAAGGGGGGTTGCAGTCACTTGTAGTCTTCCTATATGATGCTTAAAACTAGCTTAATTACTTCATTATCCAGAGAATTAAAACAAATAAATCCCTTTCCCCAACTCTAGTGATAAAAAGGGGAACATGGTGGCTCAGGGGGTAAGGTGCTGAGCTTGTCAATTGAAAGGTTGGCAGTTCAGCAGTCCAAATTCCTAGTACCGCATAACAGAATGAGCTCCTGTTACTTGTCCCAGCTTCTGACAACTTAGTAGTTCGACAGCACATAAAAAATTAAAGTAGAAAAATAGGGACCTTTGGTAGGAAGGTAACCGTGTTCCGTGTGCCTTTGGCATTGAATCATTCCGGCCACATGACCACAGAGACATCTTCAGACAGCACTGGCTCTTCAGGTTTGAAATGGAGATGAGCACCTCCCCCTAGAGTCAGGAATCACTAGCACATATGTGTGAAGGGAACCTTTACCTTTTACCTTTTAGCGATAAAAATAATAGTAGAATAGACTCATTCTACCTCTGTGTAAGCTTCAATTGCCTAAAATGACTGCCCTCTTCTCTTTAATTAGGCCTGCAATATTTTCCTTTCCTTTTTGAACATAAAATTCTGATGTTTTAGAAATTTTTGGAGAGTCCTTAAAAATAAATGGGATAGGCCAATCAACTTTAAATGGGATAGGCCAATCAACTGGGTATTTTAAAAAATAGAATCATTTCTCTGTTTATACTGACACATTTTAAGGAACGGACACAATAATAGAAGATCCCACTGACTGATACAACAAAAAATAAAAATAATGTATCTTAGAAACCTACATTGAAAAGAAAAAGAAAAAAGACGCCTAACATGAAACCTGGTCTTCTCAGAATACCAGCAAAGTAGCTAAGTAAATAAGCCCTTGGAGGCAAGGAAGTCATCAAGTGAATAGACTTTGTTCCTTAGATTAAATAGGCATGAAATGGTGACATTGGATCAATCTTGTAAATAATACCGTAGTCGAATGTCAAATCACCTTCCATCTCTTGGTAGACAGATTAGGATAGGATGAACAATCAGGACTGCAAATTTCATGCTGGCACACTTTTCTGCCAGCTCAAGCATTGCTGGATAGCAATTTAATGTAATGTCTGAACCCTAAGGCTAAGAAGAATGAGGAAATAGCCAAATCAGACAATGTAGTTTGCACTCCCCATGACAGATTTGTCCTTGGCAAGACAGAGTTCAAACAAACTCTTAGAAATTCTGCTTTCTAAGGATACATCCACTGTTTGTGAAGAAAAACTGATTAACTCTTTTAGCAATGTGCCACAGGAGAAACAAGATGATATCTTATTTAAATTAGAGTGACTCCCAAAACAAGTGCTGCAAGTTAACATGTCAGTGGAACATTAGGAACTGTTCCTCCATCAGAAGAGTCCCTTGCTATAAATAATGAAGAAGACTCCTATTCTTTGCAGGAATTGAACATCACTATCTGGGAAATTGTTATTTTGTATTTTAATGAAGAACATAAAGAGAACTCAAGGGTATGACCCAACTTGTATTGAGGTGAAAGAAGAGACAGAGGGGAAAAACATGGAGAAACAGAACCAAATAGGTTTCCATGTGATACAAGACAAAGATAATATGAAATCATCTGAGGTGACCATGCTTCCATAAGGTAATTTTCACAGACGGTACAAATAAGCTTATATATTTGGAGTTAAAAGCCATACTTTGAAGGAAGAATAAAGAAAGACCTAAAAAAAGTGTGAAACACAATCTGAGTTGAAAACTCTATGTATCTAGGATATTACTGAGAAAATGGGATAGGTAAGGAGAAACATTATAGCTGCCTGATAATCACCTATAGGATATATTCACATACAACTTGGACTGATGAAGAGTTTGGTTTTTTGAATTATGCCAGGGAAACCTCTGGCCATTCAAAGAAAAATGGGGAGACACAAAATTATTTCAGAAGACTCCAATCTTTCCAGGCAGTATAAAGCCTAGTAAAGGTAAAGGTAAAAGTTTCCTTTGTACATATGTGCTAGTCAATTCTGACTCTAGGGGGTGGTGCTCATCTCCGTTCCAAAGCCGAAGAGCCAGCACTGACCGAAGATGTCTCCGTTGTCATGTGGCCGGCATGACTAAATGCCAAAGGTGCACAAAATGCTGTTACCTTCCCACTAAAGGTTGTCCCTATTTTTTCTACATGCATTTTTACCTGCTTTCGAAACTGCTAGGTTGGCAGAATCTGGGACAAGTAACAGGAGCTCACCCCGCTATATGGCACTAGGGATTCGAACCGCTGAACTGCCGACCTTCCAATGAACAAGCTCAGCTGTCTTACCCACTGAGCAACTGCATCCCTCAAAGCCTGGTAGATGGTCTTAAAAATGGCATAGAGGCTCAGGAGAACTAGTAGGGCTACCTTCTATCTATTTCTTTTCTGACACAGCTCAGAAAAGGTTACCAAAGCCTTATTAGTTCATTAGTATCATTCATATGTATCTGGAACTGCAAGGAATTACTTTTCTCCAAAATCAAACTGATCAAGTAAAGGTTTCTTTAGTAAATAACGATGACGGCCTCCTTTAGGCAGGATTAAATAGAACGCTCCTATAAGGATACAGTGATTACCTTCTTTAACAACAGGCATTCTGTTCTGGCCCAATTAGATGAGATCCAGTCTAGATTATTAGGTAAACTGTAAGATACCTTGGGACTCATTATTGAAAGGCCTCAGGAAGTGATATGAACACTAACAAAGAAGCAATATCAACTCCAGGGCTTTAGCTGATTCGTTTATATTAATGGTTTAAGAATTGGGATTTATTTTAAATCTCCATATATTAAAAATGGGATTGAATGAATCCAGCAAGTTACCATTAGCCTCAATAAATGTAATTAGCAAGCTGTATGCTAGATGTTAACTCTGGAAATGTCTAAATTGGAGAATGGGAGGAAATCATGATTGAAGACAGGCAGATTTTTAAAATCACTTCTTAACAAACCAGTAAAATGTTTAGATATAGATAATATAGTAAAATGTTTAGATATAGATAATATAGTAATAATACAGTTTCATCTATACAATACAGTATATTGAAAATCAGTGTGTTCTCCTTTGTCATCTACTGGGGAAGAAGGTTCATCTGTAACAACCAATGTTAAACTATAATAATCATCAAGAAGTTTTTTTTTTAGATGGACAAGTAAAGGACAATGTAGCTGAACTGAGAGTATCAGCACTTCTAATAACATTTCCTTCACGTTAGATTAAATTGAACAGTTCATCAAGGGGTTCACATTTGATACATTTGATTGTCTTGATCCTAAAATCATATAAAAAGGAATGCTTTTGTTTTTCAGTTACACAAAATTACCATTCTGAAATTTGTAAGTACTAGCAAACATTGAATTTATACTGGAAATGTATCCATGTGGCTATATATGAAGAACTTAGGAACTGGTGCATATTTGAATTTAGTTTAATACAGGAAGCAACTTGGGACTTATTAAGGTGTAAAGTTTGTTTTTCACACCATGGCTCATTTATTTTTGTGCACTCACAAAACATGTTCAAGTGGGAAAAATAATATGCTGACCCTTTTCTTTCACATGACAACAAGTGGCACTGGATCACATCAAAATACATCCATCAGCTAAAACTGCAGCAAGAATAAATGATGCCTGAATGTAGTAAAATAGGTTTTTTTAAGCCAAAAAGTTGCTTTCAATAATGTCTGCAGAGCAGTGGCTCAGCATACTATTTTTTCCTCTGCTTCAGAACTGAATTCTAACTGTCAATTATATTGCTCGGTTGACATTTTCTATACCACTTCTTTTTAAGATGTTTAATATGAACCACCGGTAGCACAGACATAGAAAGGAAACAGCAACCAATTGTATTTAATGGATGCAATGACTATTTCCTTTTTGTTATTATCAATCTTTTCCAGCCATCCCCCATCTCCCCAAAATTGCTTGACTTCAGTACTCACAATCCTCCAACCTTCCTGCTAGTTTGGGAAAGGTTGTACATTACTAGGCCCTTCCATTGCAAACTGTATCCTCTTAAAATGATATACTCTGCGTAGGCTGTCCGAAAACCAACCAACCAAATAAAAAGCTCATAAACAACTTGCATAACAGGATCCAAAAAAGAGTCACATTCAGATAAATGTCCGTGGGGATTTGCACTCAGCAGAGACCTTTAGAAATAGAACAGGCATATCTACCATTCTTTTTCTATATCCTTTACAACTTCATCTTATAAACCAGTATACAAGGTTGATCAACAGAAATCTATGATTGTAAGGTGAATTGCTTAATCAGCATTTCATCCAGGGCTTTCCCATTTGCAACTCATTGTAATCTTCCCACTTGTGTTATGCTGCAAACTATATTATCATATAATTACTTATATAGTTATACTATATTACTATATAGGGACCCAATCAACAACATCTATCAAATTATATAGTCCCTCAGACTCCAACCTTGCTATTCCAGTCATCCCTGGGAGAATGGCTAGCTCTTAGTAGCTTTTTGAAAAGCTAAGGGGTTAGAAGCCTGCTACATCTCAAGTGGGAGAATTTTTCATAGGACGAAGGCTACTATGGAAAATACATGCTTTCTACGTCCTACTAGGGAGCAATATTTGAGAGTAGGGACCTGGAGTGGGCCCACTTTATATGACCAGTGACCCAAAGCATGCCTATCCTACTGGATCTATCCAGATGGACAGAGACTCTCAAGGAAAGGGAATCTTACAGAGTGCCGGACCCTGTGCAATATAGGGCTTTAAAAGTAATAACCAGAACCTTGAATTGCACCCACAAGGAAACTGGGAGCTAGCAATGGCAAAGCATGGCAAATAAAATTTTTGAACAGACAAATATTTTAGAAATAAGAACAATAATTACAATGTGAAGTACTGTCAGCCTGCGCTATTTCACTTCTTGCTCATGCTTTGGCTCCATAGAAATGGGAAGGTTAAGGACTTCCGGTTCCGGCTTTCACCCGTCGGCGGCGCCTTTTCAACGGGCGCCCGTTTCGGCTTTGTTTGGAGCTGC
>JANHFP010001955.1:8856-21875 GCA_032468135.1 Calamaria suluensis | reverse complement strand
GAAAAGGTGTGTTTTCAGAAAGTGCCTGAAGGCCAACAAGTCCGAACAGGACCGGATCTCTGGGGGGAGATCATTTCATAGGGCGGGAGCTCCTGCAGAGAAGGCCCTAGTCCTCGGAGCTGCCAGTTGGTGACATCCCAATGGCGGAATTCCGAGGAGGCCAACCCTGTGGGAGCGCACAGATCTGCGGGAGGTTGAAGGCGGCCGTAGGCGTTCCCGTAAGTACCCAGGTCCTAAGCCATGGAGCGATTTAAAGGTCATGACCAAGACCTTGAAGTGCACCCGAGAGGCCACAGGAAGCCAATAAAGCTCATGCAGGAGCGGTGTTATATGAGAACTCCGAGGGGCTCTCAAGATCACCCGCGCGGCCGCATTTTGGACTAACTGCAGTCTATGGGTGCAGGGGAGCCCCATGTAGAGACCATTGGCAAATCCAGGCAGGAGACAACTAGGGTTGAGGTGACTGTGAGAAGAGCGTCCCGATCCAGAAAGGGGCACAACTGGCAGATTCTACACACCTGATGGAACTGCCCCCTGGAGATGGCTGCCACATGATCTTCTAGAGACAGCTGCACATCCAGCAGGACGCCCAAGTTGTGAGCCCTTTCTGTGGGGATCAGAGTTTCTCCCCCTCATGGTCAACGATGGAGTTAGCTGACTGTATCTGGGCGCAGGAAACCACAGCCACTCCATCTTGGCCGAATTGAGCTGGAGCCTGTTGATACCCATTCACCTCCGTACAGCCTCCAGGCACTGGCCCATCACTACTATGAGTGTCAGGAAGTTATAAGGAACAGATCATCTTTCTTGTCATCCTAGGTACATAGTTACTCTGATTTTCTGTTTTGCACAATTGGAAACATCTAACATATCTCTTGATCATTCACTCAGTTTATGCCCAGATCCTACTTAAAGATGAACAGACACATTCATTGCAACGCACACTGCTGGTGCCATGCCATATGTAAGATCACTATGTTTATTCTATCTATTGTCATGTTATATATTACATTTATAGCCTAGAGTTAAATTCCCTTCTTTGATTTTATTTATGAGTTATAGTCATTTGGTTTCATGCAGGTACTTCAGCTTTGGTAAGGAATTTTTATTTACCACGGTAGTTTCTTAAACTACAGTGGTAGAGATGTTGTAGACAACTTATGTATATATTTCTTGCATTGGTCTGACACCACATAAAGACTGACTGATTGACTCAGTCTAATAACATTAGACTCCTGCTTCATTTGGGTTCCTAGTTCTTTTTTCTACAGTTTGGCATCTCTGAACTATTAGTACTTCAAAATGTTTTCATAAAACTACCTGTATAAACCCCCAACTCACACCCCTGCTGTCATTCTATCTTCTAGCACACTCCAAACCATTTGGGAACCAGTAGTAAATTGTTGTGCCTCCTGAACACGTTCATCAATGCATGTTGATTGTGCCCTGTGAAAAAGTTCACAGCTATCATAATATGCATTCACAAGGGGCCTGGATTTAATCAGGTTCTAATGTAATATACTGCCCAATTTCTGGAGGGTAAATTCACAAGCTTCTTCAAAGAAGGTCTTTTGGATAATTTATCCCCTTTTTTGCTTTCCTCTTCAGCTCACTGTCTCTCCAGTGGGAGTGGATTTTTTTTTTTTTTGCAAAAGCATCAGGAACCAAATCTGTATGCTGTTTTTAAGTATGATTTTATATTTTTGTAGCTCTTAATGGTGAGGTTAAGGAAAATAATTTGCCCATAAAACTAATGAACTAGATGAAAAGCAGATCACAACAAAATCAGATCAAAAGCAGATCAGAAAGTTTTACGGAACTTTCCTATTATGCGTCAGAATCCTATAAGTCTTCAATCTGGATTTTGCTTTTATAAAGAAGTTGCGAATAATCTTCTATCAGTGTCTAATGGAAATGTCATATCAAACATTTCAAACAAAAAAGTGAAATCCCTCCCTTCATTCCTCATGGGTTAAGAAATGAATACCACATTCACAAATTAATTCAAATGACGATCCTCTATTAATTTATTATTCTTTTAAATCTCATTTTCCCTCAAACCAGTGTGGTTCAACTGGGAGAGAAGGAGAGAAAGGGAAAACATAGTATCTTTGTCAACCACCCAGACTCTGACCATGAATATCAAACTGTCAGGTGTTGTAGAAGGAAAGCCATGTTAATCTATGGCAGCAAAAAAAAAAACAGGGCTCTGGCAGCCGCTTCTCCAGCCCATTTCCCAGCACATATTTTTTTCCAAAGGCTTAAGCTTTTGTGACCTACAGCTCGTTTCCTAAGTTGCATAACATGGCAACACTGATGGCATATTTAAATCTGAGGGAGGTTAAGAAAGACAGGTTGGTGAAGGTTACATGCAAGACAGATTACAACTTTCAGACTGGTCTTTTTTTCTACATATAGCCTTATAATTGGATTGTCACAAGGCTAGAGAAGTGGAGGAAAAGAGAGATACGGTAAATGCATGTTCATTTTGCATCTAAATTATTTATCTTTGGTTTGAGGGAAGCTGCTCTTCTTTAAAATGCTCATGAGGATATAAATGGAAGGTGAGTGATGTAAAAATAAAATTAATAATAATAATATATAATCTAAAATGAATTGTTATGAGCTATAACAAACACAGCTAGTTTGTTAAAAAATATCCTCTGACAGATTAGCCTACAAATTTCTACGCTGTCCTGAAAATTTAAAGAGATTGGGCATTTAGAAAAATATGAAATCCCAGTTTTGGAATCCTTGACTTTCAACTTTACTCACAGCTACTTTTCTGTCTGTTTTCATTGGTCCTTCTTTATTGGCACAGAATTGCTACATGCCTCATGCTTGAAATTTGGCAGGTTGATCCCTAAGGGATTAGCTAAAGTCCTGAAAATTTCATGGCAATTGTATGGTAAAGACAAATATTACAGGCAGCAGTAAAGTGCCTTGATCTCTCTGTGAAAGAAACAGGACATGAAAATAATGAAATATTGTGACCTTAGGCAGCTGTTAATGGAAGGGAAATGAATTTTGATAATGTAGATGAATAGAAATGAATGGTATTTTCTTTTATTTGAACCAAATTGGGAGAAAATTGTGTTATATTTGACACATGGTGCCAAAATACCTCATAGATTGTCATTAACTACATGTGCCCAAAGAGACTAGTATTGCAATATGACTGGAGAGATAGCCTTTATCTCTCCATTAGCGCATGTTTCTTTGAACTGAAACCATCCTTAAAGAGTCTGCAAGGAGGAGAAGGACAAGAAGGAGGAGGAAAAGGAGGAGGAGTAGTGGTAGGAAACAACACTTGCTTTGAAAAGGTGTCCTTTATTGTGCCTGCACTTGAACCAAAGTAGACGAGGAGGAAAAGGAAATTCAATTATTGCTGAACAAAGATTCCCTTGCATATTTCTAACTTTTTATTCAGTTTAATGAAGGACTTGCTTTAGAAATTTTCTCAAAGGAAAAATAGAGTTTCAAAGCATTTATCACATGTAGAATATTAATTGCAAAGTGGCCAAAGGAAGTGTATTGTTCTGTTCTTGCTTTCATTCTACAGTCACCTCTGCAGCAATCTGCACTTCCTTGCCTTCCTACCCTTTGATTCATTCCCAGGAGAAGACATTAATGAGGGAATTCTTCTCACTGGATTTCTTCAGTAGCAATGTTAGCATCACAACTAACAGAGGGAATTAACTTTGAAAGAATAGTGAGGAATATTTTCCTTGTAATAATAATCAACCTTATTTTTCTAATGGGAAATTTAAAAAAAAACATATTTATGTCCAGCTTTAATTTCAATAATTTCAACAGTGGTTGAGTTGGTTAAAACTTTCTCTTCTATAACATTACCAAAAAGAATAAAAGGTTACCAGAGTAGGGACCAGCATTTCCATTGCTAAGCAAGACAATTTTAAAAGAACTTGCATGAAATTTTATGATTTTTTTTTGCTATAATTGTTAAGCAAACCACTGCAGTTGTTAAGTGAATAACATAATAATAATCACTATGTGAATATATTAGAAGAATCTAAAGGACAACAGTAAATACTGCAAAGATTTGATTTGTATGTTTTTTAACAACCAAGCTTATGCATTTAAAATTAAGGACAGGGTATAAATTGCTATGTTAAAAATATTGCAACAGAACTCTAGAAATTTCTCTCACATAGCCTCGGGCCTCTTGGAGATTATGTAATTTTAAAAAATTCCAAATTGTACTAAAAAACCTGAAGCAGGATCAGGTTAAAGTCATCCAGAAAAAAATATACTGAGAAGTAAATCATAGAAAGAGATGAGGAGGAGGAAGATGAAGGAGACAACTTGTATGTCACCAGAAAACTTCATGGAAGTGCTGAGCTTGACTTTATTTTCCTGATAGATTATACACTATTGACATTAATTAAGGAACAGTGGAAAACTCTAAAAGCCCATCTGTATAACTAATTTAGGTGTATTCAAAAATAATTATTTCATTCTGTCCAAATTCCTTGTATAGCACTGGTAAAACACTATTTCTGTACAGGTACCTATAAAACTTGTTCACATTTTAGGCCATGTTGAATTTTATATCTGTCTTTAATCAGCCAAAGCTAATAGTGTGATAAATAACTATATAAAAGGCTTTGGCTGTAACTCTCTTTTTCTTGCAGAATCTCTAGTTCCACTTTTATTGTACTGAAGGCTAAATTGGTTTTGTTAATTATATTTGCCTATGCTAAATCTCTTACTTAATATACAGTTATCTGTTTTCCTTTAAACTGCCAAGCTGAGTTGTGCAACAGCATATATTGTATGTTGTGATAAAATATTATAAACATGGCAAACAAATTATTAAAGCCCACAAATTTGTCTTTAAAACATTAAATGTTGGAGGATGGAATAATTCTTAAAAAATATATATTTCCCTAGCATAATGATGAACAGTGAAGAATATTGACTACTGGTGGCTCACCACTACAAAGTAGATGTTGGCTAGCAGTCACGCCATGAGAAAAAGAAATGCCAATCTGCAGTTTGGGATGTCTGTGAAATCTTTACTCAGTGCATCAACTCATTTGTTAAGCCTAACATTAATAGTAAACTAAAGTCAGCGTTGTGGTTCTGGATTTTGTTCCAGTTCAAATAGCTGCTTGCTCATCAGCCGTGGCCAATCCCCGTCACTCTGCATAAGGCTCCTCTTAGCTGATTGGTCCAGATGTCACCGATTGATTGCAGATTGACCCACCCATCTGCAGTCATCAGGAACCTTCAAACCATAAGAATCACTGCCAGCATCTAATCCTAATTCCCATGTCATTACTATCCCTACCTGTCCACTTAACCAACACCACACCCATGTGAAGGATATTAATCAGCTGTTGAGAAGAAATGTGACTCGACAATAGACACTTATGCTTAGGTAAAAGAGGAATTGCAATACATTATGAAAAAAGAGAATAAAGGAATTTTGAAGGAAGCAATTCTGTATGTGTAGAATATGGGAATCTAATTGGTGCAGAGTAGTGAACCAACACTTGAAACTTCAGCAGATTTTTTTCTCCCAAAGGTATTCATAGCAGGGGAAAGAAAGAATAGCAGGGGAGTTAGGTCCATGCTATCTGGCAGATAACCAGAGAAGCAAATGATGGTGAGAAAATTCCTCTATGTTAGCAATCTCTCTAGCAAAATGCATAGGGACAGATTAAAAGGTAAACGTAGGGGAAATTCCTAACTCTGTCTAAGATATCTCACCACTCCTTGTAGTCTGTAGGTTGTGAATTGCTGAAGAATCAGTACAACTGAAGTTGCTGAACTATTCCAATACAGAATACTGTGGCTTATGCAACACTCTTATAGGATAAAATTGATCAAGTATTGTATTATAAGTATCTCCTTCCTTTCCCAAGTCATGCTGCCATTAAAAAGCTGGTTTATGTGAGAAGTGATGAATAACTGCAGAAAACAGTTCTCCATATATACAGGGGTGTATAGGATCTACATCAGGAAGTCACACTGAAGTTA
Source organism: Calamaria suluensis (assembly GCA_032468135.1). Classification (NCBI taxonomy): domain Eukaryota; kingdom Metazoa; phylum Chordata; class Lepidosauria; order Squamata; family Calamariidae; genus Calamaria; species Calamaria suluensis. The sequence continues at coordinate 15,869 of JANHFP010001955.1, read as the reverse complement.
TGTATGTTGCTTTGTCATGACATCATAGTGTACCTGGAAGAAAGGCAAAGTTGTACAGTAAGGTTGTATTTAGTACAATAAGCAAAGGTATCACCCAGTGGTCATATGTATCATACAAATCAATTTTTTTTCTGTTTGCAAATGTAATAATAATTTCAATGATGTAAAACAGTGCTACAATACATCTGACGGAAACTACAATGAAAGTAGTAGCATGACTGCCAGCTCGGTTCTTTTCCAGGTACTAAACATTTATTGGAAACCTTATGATCTCTGTCCATCTCTTGCAATATTCTTTTATCTTTAAGCTAGACATGGGCTAGATGTCCCTAATGATATTTTCAGATACCTTTCAGTAGCACACAGCTGCTGCTTGACAATATTGTAGGAATCTCATTGGTTTTCATTCTGCTTCCAAGCACAGTTCAGTGTGCAAGTAGGTAAATTTAAAGCAGTAAATGTGTCTGGATATTTAACCAAGCAACCTGTTCAAATATTTCCTCCTACACCAATTTAATAAATGAAATTGACCACCTGCTGGAAAGTAGCTTAGGTGGCTGCAGAAAACATTCTTCTCTGTCGTGTCATCAAATCTGTGGATCACCTGTTTTTGGGAAGCCATTTAAATCATTTTTTTCCAGGCATTTTCATGTGGGCAGCATTTTCCCCTGATTTATGATTAGTTTTTAATTATATTGTTATTTTAAAACAATTGATTATTTTAGTGCAATAATACCTCTGTCGTTTTAAAATATTTTTCTAATGTTACTCTGTACTACTCCAATTGCACAGAGGCCTGCAAGATGTGTAATATCCTCTTGTGATGTCTTTCAGTAAAGAAGACAGATAATCTTCTGGAAGCTACACTGGCAGGTATTGTCATAGTATTCTACAGTTATATGCTACTTTGATAGTGATGACTAAGGTGCGATAGAATTAAGGAAAGCTCAATTGGAGTAAAGTTTTAAAATGTCATCATGGCTTTGATAGCAGAAGAGGTAGAGAGGGAATATGAGTCAAAATAGGAGGAAGGAAGAAGGAATGGGATAGGAAATTAAGAACTGCCACTGAAGCTTCCTTCAGTGAAAGAAAAAAAAGGGGGAAGGTTTATTTTAAAATATAGAGTTCATTCATTGTTATCTTGCTTACTTCAGTACAATTAATGCAATTTGACATTTGAAAGTGTCAGGCCTCTGTCAGTGTCCAACTCAGAGGTCAAGGAGGAACAGCTGGCAGAGAGCAGTAATGGGGAGGCTGGAACTGAGGATGAGCATGGGGAAGAGCAGGCCCAGGCTGGATCCAGTGAACTGGGGCAGAGCCAGAGAGGGGAAGTTCAGAGAAGAAACTGGGAGCAGGTCCCCCACCTGATCCAAGACAGAGATGCAAGGACAGGAAAGCATTAGAAAAAGGTCTACTCAGGAGGAAGTGAGGAATGAGATGCAGCTGAGCTTGAGGCTGAGCTTTGGGTCACCTGAAGTAGCCAGTTTTGTAGAAATTCCTCGCTGGGGTCAAAAGCTGTTTTCTGCATAGCTTCTCTGTTCCTTGTTCCAGTTGAAAATACCTTAGTCATCCATGGACTGAGTATGATCTCCTAACAACCAGGAGTGCCTTGGACTGCAGCCAGGTTTGCTTTAATCTTGTTATTGCTCCTCTTTGCATCTAAAGGGAGTAGGCTTTGCCAGAAGAAAACTGTGAAAAGCATTTGGGTTTGAATAAAAGACTGTTTGCATACAAGTGAGTACATTCTTGTTTCTGCATCAAGCTGGGTCATCACAGAAACTGTGCTGTTGTTTTAAGTTCCTGTTTAATAGTGGTGGGTCAGAGGGACTCAAATTTTGGACATTTGTCTATTACTAAGTTATGGTGCTCTCTGTGCATCATTGAATTGACAGAAAACTATATCAGCATTAAATCTGCATCCATGCTGATTTCTATCCTGTATCAATTGCTCCTGTTCCCTGTCATCAGACTTCTCTTCAAGTAAGTGACAATCACTCTTGATTTATAGTGTCTGCCAGCATCACCAGACCATGTGTGTAGCCATGCAACCTATATCCATAATTGTTAAATTGACACAGCAATGGTTAGCTCATGTTATTAGGTATTATAAATCCCGGGGGAAACGGCCAGAGTCTAACCAATTTTACTTACATTGTGGCTGCTGTCTACTTAAGGAGGTTATCTGTATGCACATGAGTGTTCTTGAAAGCAGAAAACTGACCTGAGTAATGATTAGTGATACAGGTTTATAAGAATATCAAAGAGTAGAATTATTAATAGGAAATAGTCACCCGACTTGCAACATCCTACCAGAGGGACAGTCCAAGAAAAAAAACTTTGGAAAAGTTTGCAATGTCGTTACAGCAACGCTATTTTCTTGGAGAAGAATAAAGGACAAACATGAAAAAGGAGCAAATCTGAAAGAGTTTCATAAGGATAAAAACAAATTAATTGCTTATGCTAATAACTTTGCTTTACAAAGAAAAGTTCAAGAGCAAGACCAAGAAAAAAATGTTACAAAAATGCATATTGTAATAGAAATATCTGAAATCAAACAGTTTATGTACATTTATTTTTAAAAAGACTATTCAGTCTCCATATTTTTTACATGAATGTGATAGACTGTATATTAAGTAGCACAATTTTTACAGTAAAAGTTAATTGACCAAAATTAAGGACAAAAGGAAAATAAACAAATTCAAATGATAGCTTTGTGAAATAAAGGATTGTCCTTCATAATAAAGGGCATATGGTTATAACAACTATCAAACACAAACAGTAGGCAGAAGACTCACTGAAAACAAACGGGAGACACAAATTACTTCCTTAACTTTCTGACTTTATCTTACTGTCCCCTTTCAGCTAATAGGTCCTAAGGTGCTAAAAGTCAGTGTCCATAGACCTCTAACAGAAATAGAGGTCCAAGAACACTAAAGACAGTTTAAACTGTTCTTGAAAAAAAAAGCTGTTGCCAGGTTATGTTTGTTCCATGTCTGGGTACAAGTGGGAAAAATATGTTTATTAGTACTTTTATGTGAAGAAAATTATTTTTGAGGGAATAGTGAATGTAAGGGAACTTGCATCTTTTTGCCTTTTTGCTCGATCTATTGTTACCATATGGGACGTGGTGGCTCAGCGAGTAAGACAGTTGATCGCAAGGTCGGCAGTTCAGCAGTTCGAATCCCTAGTGCTGTGTAATGGGTGAGCTCCTGTTATTTTGTCCCAGCTTCTGCCAAGCTAGCAGTTTTGAAAACACCTAAAAATGCAAGTAGAAAAAATAGGGACCACATTTGATGGGAAAGTAACAGCGTTCTGTGCGCCTTTGGCATTTAGTCATGCCGGCCACATGACCACGAGGACATCTTCGAACAGCGCTGGCTCTTCGGCTTTGAAACGGAGATGAACACTACCCCCTAGAGTCGGAAATGACTAGCACATATGTGCGAGGGAAACCTTTACCTTTTTATTGTTACCATAAATCCCAAAAGGTGATCCAAATTGAATATTCTATTTATTGAAAAAAAGGTCATGCAATCCTCTTGTTCTTTCCAAAAATGGATTGAAAATGACCTTGTTCAACTTAATCACAGTACTCAATAAATTATTCTGGGTTAGTTTCTCTCTCATTTATCCCAGCCTACTTCATAGGGATGTTGTAGGAATAAAATGATGCACCATGTATGCCTCCTTTTGCTCCTAGAAGATAATAAGACTGGCTAGAGACTGACTGGGGAGGGGAAAGAGAAAAAGAGGGAGGGAGATACACACAAAGTATAGAATAGCTAGCAATAAAAAAACAGTGTCTGACATGGCATAAAGAAAGCTTCACTGAAGAAATAAAAATGGCAGCAATGATAATTTCCCAAAAAACACAGTTAAAAAGCAGCTGCATTGAGCTACTGAAAAATTATAAGCACTGAAAAATTCAAATGAAACTACAGCATATTATACTTCTTGGATAGCAGCTACTGCCATAAGGGAAGATGTGAAAAACAAGGAGAATCTGCTGACTGAAGCAAGTTGTGTGGGAATAATAGAGCCTCTGCTGTCAATTTCCACAGACAATAGCATAGCTGTGAAAAGCAAAGTGGAAGACTTACTCAGAACAGTCATAAGTTTTTGCTCCTTACCTACCTGGGTCAGCAAGTTTCTGTTAATATGTTTCTGGAGCAGACAACCTGATGATTAGAAAGCCAAAATTTAGGCTGACAGCTGCTGGAAAATGTGGATCCACAAGCCAAGATTTGGATATGTGAGGCAAAGACAGAATTTTTAGTTTTTAAGTGCATAGAATAAAACGTTAGAAATGACAAGTGCATTTTCCATTTTCTACACAAGGCAATGAAAGAGTTCCTATTCAGGTGAAATATATGACAAATTTACAGAAGCCAATGAATAGTGTTCACACACTATTCCATAATATTTGATACCTGTTTCTAGCTATCAAATAATGGCAAGACAAAGAACCTAACCATCCCCGAGTAACATACATTTCCAATTAATTTGTCATTGATTAACAACTTCATTTTGTAAGCAAATCAGACACTTAAAATGCTTCAGAAGTAATTAACTAGTTTTAAGTAAATCGATCATATAAACAAGCTGCAAGGATGTCAACAAGCTGATCAGAGTTACAAGAAACCAAGAAGGCACAACCTTGTAATGCATTATAAATCACCAGAGATGTAAGTTCAGTAGAATATCACTGGCAGTTGAAGGACCTAGCAAAGTGTTAAATGGTAGCAAGAATTGATATTTGGTTGATATTTGAAAACTGTGCAAAAGTGCAGAAAGGATAAGTTAGAACAGGGGTGTCAAACTTGCATCATCATGGCAGTGTTATGAGATGTGTTGAGACTTTTTCCCACTTCACTAAACCGGGCATAGATATGGCCATTGCATAATGCATCAGGCCTGCGAACCACAAATTTGGCAATTTTGGGATAGAAGTATGAAATATGTTCTATTTCAGCAAAGAATCATTGCTACTGTGTCTCTTTAAGGAACATTTCCATAAGACCTCAGAGATAAAATAAATCAGAACAAACTTCTTGTTGACTACGGGCCATGCTTCTTCTGTCAAAGAAGAAATTCAGGCAGGACTAAAATTACTTGTTTTTGTTTTTTTTATGTTTAAACTTAACCTGGGGTGAAATTCAGTAGGTTCTGACAGGTTCTGGGGAACTGGTAGAGGAAATTGTGAGTACTTCGGAGAACCAGCAAATACCACCTCTGGCTGGCCCCAGAGTGGGATAGGAATAGAGATTTTGCAATAACCTTCCCCCAGGAGTAAGTAGGGAATGGGGATTTTGCAGTACAATTCCCCTGGAGTGGGACAGAAATGGAGATTTTGCCCACCATGCCCACTGAGCATACTAACCAAGCCACCGCATCACCATGAAACCATGCCCACAGAAACAGTAGTAAAAAATGGAAAGCCACCACTTACTTAATCTAAATGAAATATAATTGTGGTCATGAATGTAATTTTCCCTTTTAGATATGTTTAGAATTACACTTTGGTAACAACTTTTGAAGATCTCTGGTTTAAGATGACTTAAAATGTCATCTTAGCTGAAGAATATTGGCAACCCTACTACACTTGTAAATAGTTGCATTTGTGTGTGTTTTTTGTCCTGGTCTCTGACGTAATAAACTACTTACTTACTTACATCTTAGCTGAAGAATATTGGCAAGGTTGTAGTATTTACTCCGATAAGTATTTGTAAATACTATTTAGTCTTTTTTAACTTTTATTTAAAGTAAACATAATAGAGCAAATGGGAACAAAAGAAACAGGAAAATCATTGTGAATGAAGGAGATGATAATTACATTTTTAACAACGTAGTGTCACTGAGATATTGTTTCTCTTCTTTGTAGTAATTATACTTTGTGCTTGCAATATTGTTTTATTCCTATAACTTTCAATTTAGGTAGATCACGCAATGTTGAGTAGTCATACAATCTTCCAAATTAGGGTTACAGAGTAAAATATTGTAATTGTTTTCATTGTCAGGTTTCCTTTTCTTCATAACCATTTCCTGAATGATTTCTTTGACCCACATTTTTTCAGACTGGCAGTTCCCAGAGCAAAAAATAAATAAATGGGGATTTCCCTCCACACTTAACTAAGGGCATTGATTCAATACTAGGCCAGTGAAAGTTTTCTCTTGCTCCTCCTCCTCCATCCACTTTTAGAATATTCAAGGCAAATCGCCTCTCAACAATTGCCATGCTATTTAATCTTCAGGTAGCTGACAGACTCATCTACCTGAAAAACAAAGATGAATGTATTCTCATAAGAAACATTTGTTATAAATCAATGCTAAATTCTAGTAGCATTACTTTAAATAATTTCTAAGATCTGCTGTAGACCATTGACATTTACGTGAATCCTTTTCTGTTTTGGAAGTTAGAGGAGCCTTTGCTTTCTGTCTGAAACAAAGCTATTGTTTTTAGAATTTTTCACCAATTTAACTGATTCTGAATGTTAGCTCTCTTATCAACAATTGTTTTTGTTTAGATGTCTGGTTGACATTGCTGGAAAATAGTAGGCTCCAACAGGCCCTGATGACAATTGCTGTTGGGAGACTCTACAGGGTCCAAGATGCCTTGTAGGGGTGGTGAAGAAAGGAGAGGTACTTTGTAGACCACAAGGAACTCACAATTTCCTTGCTAGGTCTGAAGCAAGCTCTCCTGAGCGGAAGCAGGAACAACAGCCATCTTTGGCTAGTCACAAGCTGGGACAATGGGGACCACAAGATTTGAGCTAGAGGAGTCTATGGACAGAGCATTGAAGCTGGGTGAAATAACTTCCAACTCTTACTTTAAAGACTTAACTACAAGAATTTCAAAAAATAGTCCAAGCATTAAGGAAGCAGCAATGAGACACACAAAGAAGATTAAAGACTGAAAATTAAGAGGCAATAGAAATGCCCAAATAAAGCTTTAAAATATATAAAGCTTGAAAAAAAGTTTAAACTACTTGAAAGGTTATTTTTGTGAGAAACTA
>JANHFP010001954.1:113985-125926 GCA_032468135.1 Calamaria suluensis | reverse complement strand
GAGAGGCATCACCCAGGAAGCTAAGATCCATGGATAAAAAATAATGAAACTAGAAAGTTTGCTGAAAGTTGTAAATAAGAACAGCTGAAGTTGTAAAGAGGAAATATATTAAATATAAAATTTTAAAAGGAAACTCCGCATAATCCTGGATGGAAAATGTAAGAAATATTTTTTAAAAAACCATGACTTTGATCCCACACTGTTCTACAAAAATTTACATTCCCAATTTACCTTACCCTATGTTATAAAATTATAAAACCAATAAAAGTTTTTTAATATAAAGAAGAGGAGCATTTTCAGGCAGAAAAGTAATTACAGCTGCCATCCTCATTACTGGAGAAGAAAATACTGAAACAGAAACAATAGAAGACTTAATTTTTAAAAAAAGATTTCTTGTTTTCTTAAGAGTTGCACAATAAATGGAATCCTAATAAAGTCCAGCTAAGACTGAAACAAGTGCTTTATACTGGATACTTGCTGAAAGTGGAGTCCATAAGTTGGACTTGGGAAAGCAATTCCCAAGGATATTAAGACCAAGGAACATGAAACGAACCTACAAAATTCTTCAGCATAATACGTAGCCTGGCAGAGTTTTGCACAGAGATCATTGTGGAACACTATCACAACTCAAAAAATAAGAACATTGGGTGAGAATGATCTGAAAGTGATTTGCAGGTGCTATTTTTAAAATTAAAATCCATCCCAAATCCTTATTCTCTTGTACTAAAGTTCAGCATAACAGCTCGTGATGCAAAGCAACCTAACGAGAGATATGACTAAGAATTATACGCTCTAATCCAGCATTCTTTTAAAGTGATCAAAGTTACACATATAGATTGAGAAAGAACTATTGCCTGTACATGGAGAAGTTCCATTGGTTTTCATTTGGCCAAACAGTGCAGGCCCAATAAGAACACAAACCTTGAAAAATTATTGCGTAGAAACCATTGTCAGGTGCCCTGAAGAGTTTCAAGAGGTCTTCATAAAATTACAATGATTTGATAATGAAAATTCCACAAGGGTGGAATTGGGAGAAATTTCATGAAGAACATTCCTCTATAAACCACCAAAGAGGATTTTATAGAGAATGACACAGAATCCATAAAGATTACAGTACTTAATGATTTTCTAATGCTATTGACAGGCAATGGGAATACATAAAACCATAGATGAAGATGGCGTTTTACAGATAATCAGACACTGCAGGAGTGGCCAGACAACGTATGAGCTACCAATGGAGGCTTAGTGTCCAAGATGGGACCTTGTACAGGGGCAATGAAGCTATTCTCTTTCAGGCTTTGCAGTTGGACATAATTAAAAGAAATTACATCTTCCACGAAAGTACTGATAGCATACAATATCAATCTTAGCCTGACATAAATGCCCAGATAAAAATGTAGAAAAACAGCATTTGCAAATCACTGAGCTGATTTATTGGATTTTTATTCTAATTTGAGGGAGAAAAACTCACTGTCAAATACCAGGCCCTAAGGTTAAGAGTTGCTTCACTCACTGTGTGCTAGCCAGTGTAACAGTCTTGAATAATAAGTCACAATTTATATTTGGGGGATTTAATGCTTTCCAGACATAGTAGAAATCATAGTTTGAAATTACTTTGCCTGATTATTCCCAGAACAATGAAAAAGCACATTCAGCTGTCAAGATAATAATAATCAAAGAAAACCAAGAAAGCTGGTTCTAATTTATACCAAGTCTTCTTTCATCCCTTTTACAGGTTTCTGCAGGGCCTAGATCAGAGTCTGACTCAAGAACTGATGAGTTGGTGAACATCTGAAGGCCATAATAAAGAACCTGGATTTTAGCTGAGCAGAAAGATGTAAATATATTGATTAAGCATCGTTCTGCCTTAAGAACAAATGGTCCAGTAAGGGGGGGGTGCGTGTGTATAACGTTTTCTCCAAAACAAGACATCCCCTGATAATAAGCCCAATCAGGCTTTTGAGCACATGGCAATAAAGCCAAGCACTTATTTCATGGTTCAAAAAAAAAGAAGAAGACAGGATCTTATTTTTGGGAAAACAAAACATAGCATAAAATGACATAGCATAAAGAGCAGAAGAATTTGTTTATGAACACACTGGATACAAATTCTGAAGTGGAATCACGGGCAATTGTAAAGCCCCAACTTATCTACTGTTGAGGTGGGATCAGAATCAGATTGATGGAGATTGACACCCCAAAAGGATAGTTTTCCTGCACAACACGTAAAACTGGAGATTGCAGGACCCGGAAAAGTTCAGCACAAATACTTTTGACTGTCATCAATTTCAACACTGCTAGGAAAGATCAACCTTTGCTGTTGTACCATGCAATAAAACGTTGGCTGGGTTACTTCTGCAGAGATTCATTTCAGGAGGACATATAAACTAAATTTAAAAATATAATAATATTCGAATGTCACTGTTAAAAATATTTTTCTGAAAGTGGTTGAAGGAAGGATGTATCAGTAAGGGTTGACCTAAATTGAAAAGAAGTAGAGAAGCAGAAAGTAGTAATAAAAAAACCTTGCTCAGTCCTTGCTCAGAAGGCCTATTCTGCCACCCTGTGTTCACTTCCAAGAAAATTTTAACACAAGCAAGCTTCATGGCTTCCCTGAACTTTAAATTATGTACTGCTATCTAGGCATTTATTTTGCCCAGAATTATTTCTAGTTTTGTGTGCCAGTAAATACATTAGAAATTTTCAGAACATGTAAGGGTTGGTGGGTAACGCCTATTTCCTAAATGGTTTTGAGAATAAACATGACCAATCACAAAACACAGTGTTTCAATATAAAAAAATACAGAGATCCAAGTTCTCAAACTCAAAGCAATTCTTAGTATCTTCATGACAAGAAAGATCACTAACTCAATTTTCCAAACTGAACCTACGAAATAAAGACACAGATATACATCCTACACATAGCAAGCTCACAAAAGTGCATTCAGAATATTTATTCCCTCGCAGAACCAACTCACCATCCTTCTGCCATTCATCTTCTCCAATTTTCTCAGGATTCTAGCCCGCGCTTCACAACCATGTTACTATTTCCTTTAAAACAGGCTTGTCCAATCATGACAAATTTAAGACCTATGGATTTCACCTCTCATAATTCTCCAACCAGCCATGCTTCTGGAGAATTCTAAGAGTTGTAGCCCACAAGGCTTAAAGTTGCCAAGACTGGATGCCCTGGCTTTAATCTCCATGATTATATCCCTTGCTCTAAAATTGTCACAGTTACTCCAGAACCCATCATTCATGCTGACCTCAGGTTTCAAGGCTCCTTTCCTGTCTTTTAGTTTTAACAGAGATCCAGAATGGATTTCCAAGCCAATCACTGGTCTCCAGGCACTATTAATTTCCTACGATGCTAGGGTTAAGCTTAAGGAAATAAGGACTGGGGCTAAAGAATTGGCATTTGTCTTGTTTATGCATCAACTGTTACATAAAAAGGAGCTTTAACAAAAAAAGAATGAACTTCACAGATTTCTAAGCAAATGATATTTTTTTATATGCAGGTAGTCCTTGACTTACCTTTACTTACGTTCATTTAGTGACCATTGAAAGCACTGAAAAAGTGACCTATGACAATTTTCCCACTTATGACCAAAATTCCAACTGACTCATATTTATGATGGTAGTAGTATTGTAGGGCCAGGTGATCACCTTTTGCAACTTTCTGACAAGCAAAGGCAATGGTGAAGCCAAGTTCACTTAACAGCCATATTACTAACATAACAATTGCAGTGATTCATTTATGTTGCATGAAAAGTCGTAAAATGGGGCAAAGCTCAACTGCTTTGTTAGCAACATAAATTTTGGATTAATTGTGATCCTAAATTGGGGGCTACCTGTATAAGTTTCACACTAGGAAACTTCAGCTATATAACTTCTGTTCAAGATCTCCTCATTTATAACTAATACTAGTGATAAATATGGCAACATCAGAGATCAAAAAGCACACTTCATTGTTTCCTTAAATAGTAACTCTTCCATTACAGGATGAGATTGAAAAAAATATTTCTCAAATTTACCTGAAGGTATCAGTTCAGATAATCGAAACTTTGCCACGTTTTCTGAAAATGAGAGATCAAACATATTATTCATGAGAGCTAAGCAAATGTAACACTTATGTGCAAAAGGGCTGAAGTCTCAAAACCCTACAAGGCACACGTTCTTAGATCTTAATATATGACCATATTTTAGTCTTCAAGGACCTCCCTTTCAATTTTAGTTTACTTTAGTGACAGATATTGAAAAAGCATTTATTGATTTGTTTCCTGCCTTTATTATTGTTACAAACAACTCAAGGTGACCCACATATCCAATAAACTTTCCTCCTCCTATTTTCCTTACAACAACAACAACCCCAACAACAACCCTGTGTGGTGGGTTGGACTGAGAGAATGACTGGTCTAAGATCACCTGGTTAACTTTCATATCTGCGATATCCAAATATTACTTCAATGTATTAATATTCTAATCTACTGTGGGAGGGGAATAAAAAGCCTTTCTTGAAATATTCCTAAACCACACATGAGCATCAAACATATTCCTGAACATTACAAAGAAGTAAATACAAAAAACAGCACACCGCATCTCTTTTTTCTTCACATTCTATCTGAAAGCTTGGTTTGATCTTTGTTTGATCTCATTATTAATAGTTTGAGCAAATCAATCACCTAAGCTCAAACAGCATCAGGACAACAGTTCCTGATTTAATTTAAAAGTTTTAAAAAAGGTTCTGCTTTTGATCCTATGCACTGCCATGCAAGGACAGAAAGAAGGGAAAGATTTTGTATGACTAAAGTTTTGGCACATAATAGGAAAATGATTGTTTATGATGTCTGAACCAAATAATCTGTTACATCTCTGACTTTATCTTGTGATAATGCCTACAGAACCTTCAATCTGGTTTAGTTTGGTGAATTGACATGTATTTCCCTCAATGCATGTTGAGTTGAATGCAGAGTTAGAATGGATTCCCAAGGGGTCAGGGGAGGTGACTAATGATGGTACAAATTTTGTAGCTTTACAATGCACCTTATGCTTTTTTGTTCATGTGTTTTGTGGCACAGCAACAGCTATCAGGACAATTATGGCACAATTACTGAAAAACAGACGTGAATATATAACCAGAAGGCCCCTGCAGGGCAGAATTTCAAAACTATCATTTTATATTTTTACAGTGTTAAATATCACTGACTGTAAATACTATTTACTCATTTATTGAGGGTTGCATACCTACTGTAATTACCTACAAGTACATTTAAGAACTAATGAATTAGAATGTTGAGATCTTTTTATCTCATTTTTTACTAAATTACTATATATGTAGTAATAAGTCTGATAGTTGTTCTTGCAATTCAATAATTAATTTTGTGTCTCCAACATCTTTTTTTATCTCATTATTTTATTTTTATGTCTTCATGTATTAAACTTCTTTAAAAGAAACTTGTATAATACTAATCACTGACCACTAAAATAAAATTTTACTTGGAAGACCAAGAAATATATTTTGGGAGACTTACTTTCTAGCAGTTCTACAACAGTAATAGGATCTGTAGCATTTTCAAATACCTACAAGAACAGAAACAAAAAAGGACGATAATAAAACTGTTAGAAACAGTAATTTGTTCAAGAAAATTTCATCTGATTAATATTAATCCTTTCACATTTTAATTTATTCAATTGACTGAAGTTAAATACACATAAATATCAAAATGTCAATATAGATTATTTTGTCCTAGTAAAGGAAATTTAAAAAACATTTTACTGTTATTCATCAGATAAAATAACCATTATATTAACCAATAAATAAAACAGTCTGAATTACTAAATTGTATTCTGGTATGCAGACACTGTGGTAGACATTTGCCATCATTAACTGTTGAAATAAACTAAGGTTAATTCACATAGATACAACACAGCAGCAATCCTTAAAAGAAGCACTCACATAATACCCTTAGTATATGACTACCTTTGCATGATGGGTGGAAAGCAATTGGCCAAAGTTAAGCCATGCTTAAAAAAAGAGAGGGAGAGTTTACTAACCTTAAAAAAAGGAATGGCTTAAAGGGCACAGTTTTGTCTGAAAAACTGATGGAGGTGGCAGGGGTGCTGTGGGGAGCAGCTGTCGCATTACTGCAGGAACCACTGAGTGGCTGATGAAAAAAGCAGCATCAGAGAGCCCCCCCCCCATCAGCCTCTGAGGCCTAGAGACACTATGGAAAATTAGGATGGCAGCTGCTCTACAGTAAACGTCTCGCCTGATATTTATATTCGGTGAACAAAATCTTGAAGAACACTTATTTGAAATGATTGGCATTTGGAACAAACATTTCAAATGTTGGATTCCAACAAAGGGCTCAAAGACATCTGCAGATGGGGTACAGGTCAAAAAATGCAAGATAGCAGCCATGAGCCATGATCAAAGTCCCAGCTCTTTTTTTACTTACGTTGTACACGCAACATATATAAAACTGGGGTGAGCCATTGATCGCACCATGACTATTCCCTTTCTCAGCAATTAACTTTTACAAAGTGCAGAGAAAGAGTAAGATACAAAAGGTATCAAAGGCAGAGGATAGAAGAAAAGTCAAGGAAATCCTTTCTAATCCTTTTTATACCTATACCCTTCCCTGTGCCTTTTCATTCTTTTTAATCTTTGCAAACCAACCTTGAATTGTAAGAAAAAGAAAAAAACTAGCTATGTACTAGATGTGCAAAACGGCTTTCCAAATATTTACACCTCCCACAGGATTATAACAGGTGAATGTAAACTGCAGACAACTGTTTCCCACCAAGCATTAAGCAAAACAGCCTAATGCGAGGATTATTTAACATTTCATCATTCTGCCTTAGAACAAAGTAAATACTCTTTAAGACATAGCTGGGCATCTGCCAGGAGTGTTGTCATTACCCTTTGCATTACAGATGCTGTCTTGACAAGAGATTGGGTGGGACAGATGATCTCTTAGGAATTTCCAATGAAACTATCTTGCTTGTGACCTTCCATATCTTGGGAGCCAATCAAAGCTTACACTTAAATAAGAAACCAGACCATGACATTGGGCATTTCGGTTTCTTTTGAACATACCTTCTCAAACCACATTTTCTCATGGAACAAGAGAGGGAACACTGGAGGAATGCAATCGGTCTCCTTGCACTGGCCCAGAATACAAACAGTGAGGTAAACATCGTTCTTCTCTGTCAAATACACACCAGGGCAAGACACCTTTGATGAAAATGAGATGAAATCACAACCATCATGAGGTGGTCAGAGTGCTCAATGTAAAATACAGGTAGTCCTCAACTTACAACAGCTCGTTTAGTGACCATTCCAAGTTACAATATCACTGAAAAAAGTGACATGACTGTTTTTCACACTTAAAACCATTGCAGCATCCCCATCAAACAAACAAAAAAACCCCACAGAAAGCCCAGGTGCCTCTTGAAAAAGCACTTTTAGGATCCCCATGATCACATGATCAAAATTCAGATGCTTGGCAACTGGTTCTTATTGAAGACGGCTACAGTGTCCCAAGGTCATGTGAAATCATTGGGAAAGCCCGATTCACGTAACAACTGTGTTACTAATTATCAACTGCAGTGATTCGCTTAACAACCAAGACAAAAATGGTCATAGAATGGGGCAATATTCATTTAACAAATGTTTCACTTAGCAACAGAAATTTTGGCCTCAATTGTGGTTGTAAGCTGAGGACTACCTGTAAATGGGGACATTTGCCACATCTAGCATTATCTAATTGCTACATCTTCTACCATTTGCAAAATTATGTACAGCTCTAATGAGACACATGGGATGGTTTCAATATTTCCTTGGAAATGTTTGCCATGGTAGAAAAAGAAAACCTGTCAGATAAAATAGGTGGGGAACCATTCCATACTTTGCATGATTTGCTGTGACCCAACATAGGAAGTGTTGCATACGGCTGTGTGATATTGTATGGATGAAAGTTAGGCTGACTGAGGATAATAGATGTTCTACCTGCTGGAGGTCATAGCATTCCATCTGCAAGAGAATGTTCTGCTTCTGTTTAAAGTGCTTTTAACAGTTTGACAGAAAAGGGTAGAATAAACATAGAGGTAGGGTTCTAAATGTTTTAGCCTAAAAAGAAATCTGAGGATTTGCATTAGAGTGAGTCTTCGGACATAGCAATGCTTTAAAAATTGATATTAAACTTATGGTGGAATTCTGGGGCAATGCTTCGACAAAATATTCTGAAAGACTAAAATTGAAGTTAAGGTTAGGGCTAGATTTCCTTGAAATCTATGATAAAAATGAATGTGAGAAGAGAACATGAATGTTTATTCATAGTGCTATCCTTTGGTTGATATTATGAGGAAGATAAGAGTGCTAAAGCAATACTTGAAGTACATATTATTTATACACCTAAGAATAAGGATACAGTTCCTTGAACTAGGAGAAGGTAGTAATGGTTAGGTTAGAGTTGGCATTCTATTCAACCAAATGTGACCCACAGTAATCATTCTTAGGTGCCAATTATGCAGAAGATTCCCTTTAAGGATAAAAATACTGTATAATGCTCCCCAATTTTATTTATTAAACAAACAAACAAACAAACAAACAAACAAACAAACAAACAAACGGCTGTGTGACTCCGGGCAGCTTTACATTAAAAAACAGTTAAAACATTTTAAAAATCCTATCATGGTTCAATGAATTTTAAGTTTAAGAAAATTGAATACATATAAAGGTTTTGCCTATCCATTGCCCTACTATTCAGTTCTCACCTTAACAAAAATCTAAAAGATAATCCATAAAATTGCACTGAATCCTGGTTTGGGTTAAGGTAACTTAAAAATGAATTAAACTATAGTATGAGGGCTGGGATTAGAATGCATTCTTATGAGACATAGTGATTATTAATATTGATTGTTGGTTAATAGTATTAGTATTAATACTGATTAATATTAATAAACAAAATTCAATGTAGAAGTAGAAGTAAGGGTCTACACTTAGTGAAGAAAAACCAACTGCACAGGTACAGACAGGTCAAACTTGGCTCAATGCCAGTAACTTTGAGAGGGATCTTGGAGTCCCTCTCCAACAATCACTTAAATATGAGTCAACAATGTGTGGCAGCAGCCAAAAAAGCAAGAGGGACAGAATCAACATAATGTTAAGTATTAGTACTACTTTACAAAGCCTTAGTATGGCCCCACTTGGAATATTGCATCCAGGTTTGATTAGCATATAAAATATGTTGAGACTCTAGAAAGAGTGCAGAGAAGAGCAACAAATATGGTTAGGCAGTTGGAGGCTAAAACATATGAAGAATGATTGCAGGAATTGGGTATATCTAGTCTAGTGAAAAGAAGGGCTAGCTGCTAGGGGATATATGACAGCAATGTTCCAGTATTTGAGGTGCTGCCACAAAGATGAGGGAGACAAACTATTTACCAAAGCACCGCAAAGCAAGACAAGAAACAATGGATGGAAACTAATGAAGGAGAGAAGCAATGTAGAACTTAAGGAGACATTTCCTAACAGAGAACAATCAACCGGTGGAATGGCTTGCCTTCAGAAGTTGTGGGTGCCCCATCACTGAGAGCTTTCAAGAAGAGACTGGACAACCATTTGTCTGAAATGATATAAGCTCTCCTGCTCAAGCAGGGGGTTGAATTGGATGGACTTTGGCGTCCTTTCCAACTCTGTTATTGTTATATTGGGAATTGCCTGCTGGAATAAGCATTAATGTGAATATTTGAACTGGCTCTAGACAAAGTTACACTATAGGTTATGACAAATTTTGTATTGAGCTTTAGAATGACTTAATGCTTCATGTTAATTTTATTTGTATTTTTCCCCTAAGAATGATTCTTTTCCTTCACTTCGGAGTGAATATATTTTTATGTATGGGTTAAGGTTAGAGTCTAGATCAGTGATGGCAAACCTATGGCAAGGGTGCCACAGGTGGCACATGGAGCCTTATCAATGGGCATGCAAGCATTGCCCTAGTTCAGCTCTGATGCGCATGCGGGTCCTGGCCAGCTGATTTTCAAGCCTTCGGAGCCCACCAGAAGTCGGGAAAGAGGCTGTTTCCAGCTTCTGGAGGGCCTGGGGGTGTGGGGAAGGCCTGTTTTTCACTCTCACCAGGCTCTACAGCTTTTCTAGGGAGGGTGGGGCAAATTGAATTATGAGTGTGGGCATGCGGACGCGCAGTAATAATAATAATAATTTATTAAATTTCTATACCGCCCCTCTCCTCGCGGACTCGGGGCGGTGTACAGCCACAAACATAAAAATATATATTCATAAAAATTAAAATGTCTATTAAATACAACTATGGCTCTAAAACCCGACATTTAAAATACTATTTAAAATTTCCCTAAAAATCTTAAATATTTAAAACCCCTATTTCTTAATTAAAAATTTTAACCCAAGCCAGCGAGACGGAAGAGGTAAGTTTTTAGCTCCCGGCGAAATGTTAATAGGTCCGGGAGCCTTCGCAGTGCAGGAGGCAGATCAATCCAGATAAGTTAAGTTAGTGAGGCAGTTGTTAAGTGAAACTGGCTCCCGGCGGTCGCAAAAGGGGATCGCGTGACACATACACACCCCGGGGCACTGCCACCGTCATAAATACGAGTCAGTTGCCAAATTTCGTCTGAATGTTGGCCACAAGGATGCTGCAACCGTCGTTAAGTGCGGAAAACGGGCCCAAGTCACTGTTTTAAGTGCTTCTCGAACAGTCGCTAAACGGTCGCAAGTCGAAGACGCCCTGGGCAGACAGTCCTCGACTTATGGCCAAAACTGGCACCGCAACTTACATTTGAGGATTACCTATATTAGGCTTAATTTCCAACATTCTCCTCTCTTTTAGACCAAGGGTCTCCAACAAAGATGGCGGCTTTGAACAGACCCGTGGACTTCAACTCCCAGAATTCCCTAACCAGCTCGTTCTTTCTCCCCAATTTGCCGAATATCAAGATATATTACGTTTCCTGCATACCTATCGTCTATTAATAAAATTGCAATCCAGGTATCCACCTTGGTCCTGGTCCTAGCCGGGCTGAATTCTGGGAAATCCTTCCCTGGGCTGGGGAATTCTGGGAGTTGAAGTCCACATGGCCTTCAAAGGCGCCATTTTGAAGACCCCTTGTGTTTTAGGGCACAAAATATGGCCTGTAGGATGATCCTAAGCCGACTTTCAAAGCCAACCTATGTCCGATCCTGGCTGCGTCCAACGCAGGGGTGTCCAAACGTGGCAACTTGTAAGACTTGTGGACTTCAACTCCCAGAATTCCCCACGTGACGTTGCCACGGCAACGGGATTGCAGGCCTAGCATCTCATGGAAACTTCTCACCTTCCCAAAACAAAGTAGGAAACTTAACCAAGAAAAAATACGGAAAAAAAAGCTGAAAAAAAAAAGGGGTCAAGAGGAAGAGACGCCCCATAACTGAGCCCCTCCCCCAAGCAGACATTGATTGACAAGGTCTTGATTTGGGGTCCGGCCTACATCCAAGGCACGGTTGCCGTGGAGAAAGAGTTGCCTGGCCTAGATACAGGCCTGGTTGCTATGGGGACGGGAACAGGAAACCCGCCATGTCCATAGAGAGGGTGTGGGCTAGAGCAGACCTTTCCAAGGGATCCCCACCTGGAGGACCATGCTGGAAAGGTGGGGGGGAGGGGGGACACGGGAAATGGAGGTCCCGATCCACCAGGTGGGCAAGGCCTTGGCAAGACCCCCCCAGGAAAAGTGACCAAGGGAAGGACGTTGTCTTACCTAGACAAGACGACCACACCTAACGGACATCCGGGCAGCCGCTGTTCTCCATGGTACTTTCTCCCAATGGGGCCGGACTGGACCCTCTGCAGAAGAAAAGAAAATATGGCTTTATTGCAAAAGGCCCAGAATCACAGGAGGGCCACAAATAAATCTAAGAGACAGCAAC
>JANHFP010001954.1:61825-75412 GCA_032468135.1 Calamaria suluensis | reverse complement strand
GCCCCCTCTTCCCTCCCCCTGGGCCCCAGCTCTTCACTTTCTAGGAAGTTTTTATGTTCAGTGTAGAAAGCTTCTTCTTCTTCATAATTGTTTAATTTGTATCTTTTTTTCTTCCCAGAATACTAACAAACCCTCTGGCATCAACCATCTAAAAATAATGCTTTTGGTAAACAATTTCTTAGTCAGAAACTGATGTTTCTTCCTGGTGTCTCCTATCTTTCTGGGAATCTGTTTCAGAACTTCAATCTCCCTTCCCTTGTATCTCAGAGTTCCTCCCCTCATCGCCCTTAGTACCTCATCCCTTTGCGGCTTGTCTCAAGAATTTAATATGAATTTATCTTGGAACATTGTTCATTCTAGCATAAGTTGTATTCACTCTGTAAATCAAATCAATGTCCACCCAGACCAGTGTTTTATCTACCCCAAATCTGTCAAAAGTTGAGACATTACATCCTTCAGATCTTCTCTCACTGCCTCCATCACATTTTGAAATCTCAGAAAGCATGATAACCTTTCTAACTCCATTACTAACATTGAATTCTCAAGCTTCTGATTCTCTTTTTGTAATATGTCCATTCTTTTATCCATCTTCTCCGTACGCGAGCTCACTGACTGACTTTGGATCGATCTTATCTTTGGGTTGCTGATATGGGGTGATAGGGAAAGAATTAAGCTTCCCAGAAAAGATGGAATAAAAACACAATTTATAAAATGTGATTTGCTCTGTTTTAGCTTATTGTGTTATATGATCCCATCCTATGCTTTCTAAGAGCCATGATTTATGGCTTAATGTATTATGAAAGTTCAACCAATTGTAGTTTATACAATTAAGCAAATGATATTAGAGCAGGATTCTTTGCAGTATTAGATATGACTCTGCATGTGATGGATGTGTACAAGAATTGTGAATAAATAGCCTGAGGTTTCTAGCAAAATATTCACTTTCACAATGTACCAGGTGGAATACCAGGTGGAATTCAGATGGGTCAATTACAATATTTTTCCTCAGTTGTGGAGCAAAGTCCATGCAAGCATTTCATTCCTAATGAGTCCATTCATATCTAAATTCCTTGATTAATTGGAATAACATCAGTAAATTAACTATGGCTGAGCTTTTTTCTGGTATCTGTTACAAATAAAATGCAATGAGATAGCATGACAAAATAGTAAAGAGATAATCCAGTTGTCAATTCACCAGAGAAGAATGCATGAAGATAGAGTACAGTATTTCAGATTCCTGTGTGATCTTCAGTCTTCCAACTTTCTCTGTCACAAATAATAACTATACTGGAGCTAAATTCAGGTATTATTTGCAGGGGATGAGGATAACTACCATCTAATTTCTGGTGGTTATTGTTAACATTAAATTATTGGTTAACTTTAGGCCACACGAGCCATCTCCTCAACATCAAATCTGGGTGAGGAGTTGCCACCACTTTCTCCATGTTGTGTTGGCTGCTTTGAAGTTGGTAATTTGCGTGAAGTTCAGTACTACATCACTACAGTGGCTTTCTACAGGGTTAATATCATAGTCAATGGATTTGGTATGAACTTTTGAACCAGAAAAGACATTGGTATAAATATAGTACATGCATAATTTGGTATACAATTTGCATTCTCTGTTTTGCTTTTCGTGGTTGCAAAATATTCAAATATGTATTGTGCATAGATATGTATGGAAGGAAATGCACCAGAAGCCCTATTCTGGTACTTGACCCTCTTTTTTTTTTTTCAAATGTATTTACAAATATTTCCTTAGCCTCCTAAACCAGCTATTCGGTCAGGGTGTCCCCCCAGATAGCAAACCGAATGGTGGATTCTGCAAGGAGCATCTTGAATAAATTCCTACCAGATATCTACATTCATACAGACCATATGAAAGGGACCAGCTCTGGAAAGTAAGTTTTCAGATAATTATTTTGAATGTATTTATTATGGCTTCAGCGATTTCCATGCAATCACAATACTACCTAATAGTATCTACCATGTTTCTCGAAAAAGAAGGCCGGGTCATATTTTCTTTTGACCCCCCAAAAAATGGCTAGGCCTTCTTTTTGGAGAGTTCTAACTCACATCACGGCGGTGGCACCTACACCCAGCAGGAGGCCGCTGCTGGCTCCCTTCTTCTGTGGCCACTTGCCACCAATTGCACGAATTGCCCCTGCCTCCGTTTCGCCTTCAGATGCCTTCTGGAAAGCCCTCTGCAGCCGATAATAGAGCTCCAGACCGATCCGGAGCTCTGTTATTGGCTGCACAGAGCACAGTGATGGTAAACCTATGACACGTGTGCTACAGGTGGCACGCAGAGCCATATTGGTCGGCACACCTGCCCAGCTAAAATATGGCCCATTTGACAACTTCCAGTTCCACTTCTGGTTCAAAAACAGGCTGGTTTTGGCCTCCGAAGGGCTAGAAAGGCCCATTTTTACCCCTCTTCTTTTAGCCCTAGAGAGGCCATGGAGACAGTACAGGCTGAAAAATGGGCCTACCTGGCATACTCTAACATCAGGTGCCAAAAGCGTGTGTGTGTGTGTGTGTGCATGTGTGTGAATAGCCTTTTTGGGTGTTGGCACGCAGGTGCCTGCCCTGGTGCTCCCCCCCCCCCCTGCTTTTGGCATGTGATGGGAAAAAGGTTTGCCGTCACTGACATAACAGCAGTTGTTTCCAATTTTGTCCAAATGATTATAAAAAAAGTGTTACAGTGTGCAGAATCAGATAAGTTAATGGTGGAACTCAAAGATTGAGAGGAAATGGTTTACTATGAAACATGGAAGAGGTGGTATAATTGTCTGGAAAAGAAATCTAAAATCAATGTACAGTGACTGTTAACAGAAGGTATTATAGTGAAAATACAACATTTAATGTAATAGGTATGTATATAATGTAGTGATTATATGAACCAGTATGTAACGAACAAAATGCATATGTATATAATTAGCTGAAGGATAAGATGGATATTACTAAAAATGCCGGTATTGGAAAGCTGCAAAAGTGTAACTAATATTTTAAAGATGTAAATGCTGAATAAAAATAATTTTAAAAAAACAAACAGATGCCAGCAGGCATCTGAAGGTGAAACACAGGCTAGGGTGATGCATGTGAGTGGTGGAAAGTATCCGCAAAAGAAGGCGAGGTAGGTATCAGGGTGTGAGGCCTGGTAAATAGGGCAGCTCCAACCCCCATCACCACCCTAGCTTTATTTTTTACCTGTGTGCCTTGTCCCACCTCCTGCATCCTGGGGGTGGGTGGGATCTTAAGTAGAACTCATTTTGTAGGTGGGGGTTAACCTGATTGCATGTGCTCAAAAACATGATACGCTTCTTTTCAAGTGGGTCGTCTTTTTGGAAAAACACAATATTGCTATCAAGGTTATCAGCAGTACAATCTAGAAATTCTTTGTGGATGCTAAAGAAGAACTTAGTGTAGACCACAGGTGGCTTATGCCTATTTTAGTCTATTCAACTTTGACTTACTTAACTACGGTCATACAGTATAACCTCATTTTGGAATAACTACCTAGGGCCATGATGGCGAACCTATGGCACGTGTGCCACAGGTGGCACACGGAGCCATTTTGGTGGGCACGTGAGCACAGGGATAAAGTAATTGGTGGAGTGCATAAAATTATGGGTGTGGGCACGCAGACGACACTCCCCCGGCCGCGTTTCCCCTGCTTTTGGCACTCGATGGCAAAAAGGTTAGCCATCACTGACCTAGGGTAACCTCTTTGGAGAAAGAGCTTGCCCTCTTTTTCGTGAACCTGCTAGCAAGCTACCTCCCATCCTTCTGACATCTTAGAGACCTTCTGATTAGAGCTGCTGTCCCCCACCTGTTTTCAAAACTTCTAGGAAAGGATTTCCTTTGACTCCCTCATCATTTGTATGTCAGCCATTGGTTGGTTGAGTAGGTGCATTGACCACAGAAGTCTTTAATTTGATCCTATTTTAAAAGAGTTAGGGTTAGCAGCAGGGACTGACAGATGCCCTTGTTAGACTTCTTGGAAAGCTGTTGCTGGTCAGAGTGGAAATTGCTGGTATAGTGAGCCCCAATTGCTTGACCCAGTAGTACCCTGCTTGTTATGTTCCTAGATAAGAAAAAAAATGAATGATATCAAATTTATGGTCGGTATTTGGATTGGCTATCATGTATTTTTAAATACTTGTGTGTGATTAAGAAACCACCTTGGCTGTCAAGGTGACACTTTTGTCAAAGATTTAAAAGTAAAGACATTTTTTAAAAAATAGCCCTTTCCCTTCAGTTTCTCCTCTGCACCCATCTTTCTTTCAGGTCTCCCGGCTTTGGTTTGTCTCTTGTGGCTGAGACTACAAATGGGACTTTCCTTAGTGCTGAACTGGCCTCTAATCCCCAGGGCCAGGGTGCTGCTGTACTTCCAGAAGACCTTGGTGTGAACTGTGCAAAGTTACTCCTTGAAGAGATCTACCGAGTAAGTGGCTGATTCTAGGGCTCTTCTGAAGAATAATTGCTAGTCCATCCTCTCACCTGGTGCCCTCCATATCTATTGAAATCTGAACTTCCAAAATTCTGGCCATCCAGATGTGGTGATCCACATCAGGAAGGCACTAGAGATGGGAAGACTCTTTTAGAAGCTCACATTCGTTTATGAGTTCTTCCGTGCTGGTTGGAAAGTCTAGCACCAAGCTGAGGAAGCCTGTGCTACTGCCTCTCTCATCATCCTACGCATTTTATTTCTGTGCATATTTACGCTCATGTAATTTTAGTTATATCATTTAATTTTGCCCATATTTTATTACAGTCTAAGCCAGAGGTTCCCAAACTTGGCAGCTTTAAGACTTATGGACTTCAACTCCCAGAACGCTGGGAGTTGAAGTCCACAAGTCTTAAAGTTGCTAAGTTTGGGAACCTCTGATCTAAGCTTTACATTTTCTAGGCTGCGGCAGCAGTTATATATAAAGGCTTTTCCCCCCCAAATACAACAAATAAAATGCACTTTTCTTTTTGTTAGCAACTGGAAAAGGTCTATAAAAATGGTCCTCGGGTTACAATGGTAATTGGGAGAGGAATTTCCATTGCTAGATGAGGCAATTTCCATTGCTAGAGGAATTTCCATTGCTAGAGTGATGTCACATGGATTCATCACTTAGTGAAGAAAGTCCCTGGAGTTCCCATTAACCAAGTGCCACCAGTCATTGGCCAAAGATCCACTCCATCAGAGTCATTCTTAGCTTGGCCCCTCCCAAATCTGAGGCCTGGTAAGATAAGGAACTGATCCTCTTGAATTCCTCCATCTTGCCTATTCCACTCCCTCTCTCAAAATCTGCTCCTTTGGCTACCCACAACAGTGGCACTCCTCAGCAGCAGTAGCATCAGCAACACTGAGGTCTTCATCTATTCCCACCTCAGGCCTCTATTTCAGCCTAAGGAGAGCCACCTCAAGCCCCGTGCTGTCACCACACATGAGCCACCACAGCATGCTCCAGCTGCCACTGAAGCCGTGTGCAGTGGGCCATGCTAGTTGACTTTCACTGTCTTCCTCCCACTTCTGACAAGATGTGCTCAGCCTGACCTTGTGCAAAGCAGCTGCTAGCCAAGCCCATCCCTCCCCAAATTGTGAATATCCATCTCAGGATGTTTTGGCAAGCCTCAGAAGCACTGCAAGAAGGCCGTGTGTGATTTGGAGAAGGTTCAAGCAGTCTCAGGAAGAAGGCCCAGGATGGCTAGCACCTGTCTTGCAAAAGGCAAAGGTCAAGTAGGCCTTCTCAACAGCAGAAGAGTGGTCAGCTGGAGGTGACAGGGCCTTTGGAGCGCAGGTGGTGGTGGCAGCTGGGAAGTCTAGCCACAATGTGAGACTTGAAGTGGCGGCATTGGGACCGCGGTAGGGGCCCAAATAGGTGGGGCAGCAGACGAATGAGACCGCTGAAGAACCCAGGCTTCTACTTCATGGGAAGAGATGGAAGTTGCGGGGGAGGGGGGGATAGTCAAAGTTCTCCTGCAGTTGTTAAGTGTGGTCCAGCTGCCAATCACCAGAGTTTTGATTATGTGACTGAAGGGCGCGTCAGTTTCTCATTTTGTTTGTTTTGTATTTCACATGCACCCAGGCTGAGTTTGGGCTCCATGGAACAAGCTGTCCTTGTGAAACAGATTGCCATGTGCCTCCCGTTGCACCACTGCACAGCACTGTGAGATAACAGTCTGTCACAATGTCAATTTTGGGAAGCAGTTGTAGGATTATTTAGAGATATACATAGATCTCTGATATAAATTTGAAATATATTGCTGTGCAGTTGGATTTGTGAAAACAATTTGTTTATCTGTTAAGAGCAGAGTTCCCCTGTGCTGTCCCCCAATTTCCTTTTCCCCTTTTATCTATAGTTTGTGGCCACCACAAAGCTTAATGATTAAAGCATTTCCTTTGCAGGGAGGCTGCGTGGACTCCATAAACCAAAGCCTCATTCTACTTCTTATGACTCTTGGGCAGCAAGATGTCTCCAAAGTCCTCCTAGGACCACTATCACCTTACACGTAAGTTTTCTCATCCACATCCATGGCTAATTATTCTCGCTCAGTTTGTTAACTGAAGTGACAGGAAGCCATTTAATGGCTGCTACTTGGAAGACTTAATGGCTGCCAAAAGAATCACGTATGCTAATGTTTAGAACACCATGCAGTATGTTATTACTGTTTACATAGTGCCATCAAATACGTTTCTTATCAGTTCACTGAATCAAGCTAATGAAGCCTGCAGGGACAGATTGCATTTGCTCATATAGACACAGGCCAACACAAATTACATATGTATGTTAACATGTTCCTTTGTAAAGTGTCTGCTTCCAGGAGTAACACCTTGGCTTGCAAATTTTGATAGCAATGACATTGAGTAGGAAGTATTTCGAAATAGCAGATGTTCGTGTCACAAATTTCAGCATGTTCTAGTCCCGTGATGGCGAACCTATGGCACGGGTGCCACAGGTGGCACGCGGTGCCATATTAGTGGGCATGCGAGCATTGCCCTAGTTCAATTCCAAAGTGCATGCAGGCGCTGGCCAACTGATTTTCAGGCCTTCCAGGCCCACCAGAAGTTGGGAAAGAGGCTGTTTCCAGCCTCTGGAGGGCCTGGGATTGTGGGGTAGGCATGTTTTTCACTCTCCCCAGGCTCCAGAGCCTTTCTAGAGAGGGTGGGGTGAATTGAATTATGGGTATGGGCATGCAGATGTGCAAACCACCACCACCCCGACACCTCCCACGTTTGGCAAAAAGGTTAGCCATCACTGTTCTAGTCAGTACAGGTAGTTCTTGATTTATAGCAGTTCATTTAGTAACCGTTCAAGGTTACAATGGCACTGAAAAATATGATTTATGACCATTTTTCCCAGCTACTACCATTGCAGTATGCCCATGATCATGTGATCAAAATTCAGATGCTTGGCAATTGGCTCATATATAGGCACCTGAGCTTGTTGATTGGAAGGTCGGCAGTTCAGTGGTTCGAATCCCTAGTGCTGCGTAACTGGGTGAGCTCCCGTTAGTTGTTCCAGCTTCTGCCAACCTAGCAGTTTCAAAAGCATGTAAAAAATGCAAGTAGAAAAAATAGGGACCAACTTTGGTGGGAAGGTAACAGCATTCCGTGTGTCTTTGGTATTTAGTCATGCCAGCCACATGACCATGGAGATGTCTTCGGACAGCACTCGGTCTTTGGCTTTGAAACGGAGATGAGCACCACCCCCTAGAGTCGGAAACGACCAGCACATATGTGGGAGGGAAACCTTTACCTTTTTTTAGGGCCATGTGGTCACCCTTTGCAACCTTCTCCCAAGCAAAGTCAATGGAGAAAAGCAGGTTCATTTAACAACCAGGTTACCAACTTATCAACTGCAGTGATTCACTTGATACAACTGCAGCAAGAAAGGTCCCGAAATGGGGCAAAACTGACTTGACAGATGTCTCACTTAGAATAGAATAGAATAGAATAGAATAGAATAGAAAAGAAATTTTGGGAAAACTCAGCCTGGGAGACGGAGCTATCTCTCCAGGCTGCCACACCATCGCATCGCTTTTTGTTATTTCAATAAAAAACTATTTTTAAAAAAAACAATAGAAATTTTGGGCTCAATTGTGGCCATAAGTTGAGGACTACCTGTATTCAACAGAAAATGAGATCCATTCTGTTGGATCCGAGAGCCAGTTTCGTGTAGTGGTAAGCACACTGGACTAGATAGAACCAGGGAGCCTGTGAATTCTAGTTCTTCCTTAGGCATGGAAACCAGCTGGGCGACTTTGAGCCAGTCATTCCCTCACAGCTCAGCTCACCTCACAGAAATTTAGTTGAAGGGAAAATAAGCAGGTAGGAGTATATGTATAAGCTTTTATTTGTAAAATAAATTATAAAGGCAGAATAAAAAATTAAATATGTTGCCTTGAATTGCATAAAATAAAGGGGCAGTAGTTATTATAAGCACAATGTGAAATTATGGCTGCCAGTTCTTTAGCTGGTGTTGGCCTTCATATGAATTGAGTTTTTCTTCTTACTGCAGTGTGACTATCGTGCTTCGGTGTACTAGACTGTGAACTGTCCTTTTTCGGTTATCATGGTACCGGTGCTGTATGTATGAAAGGTACAGTACTGTGATAACTGAAGAATGATAGTGCCATCACAATGAGATGGGTTGTACTATGAAATTACTGCAGGGCATTGTTACATGCTTTTGAGAGTCAAATAGGAGATAGAGAAGGAGAGGAAGAACTTGTGTGCCTCATTGATGGATAATAGTCCATTAGTAATATAGGAAAGTGTAAACATTCTGCATGGCTTTAGTCATTAAAAAATCTTTTTTTAAACTTTTAAATAGCTTATGAGGCCAACTTCTCCAAGTAATATTTTAGAAACATTGTTAAAATTCCATGCAGACTTTTTTAAAAAAATATCCAAATATTATTCATAAATTCTTTTTTTGCTTCATCTGTCTTTTGTCTTAATTAATAGGAAACTTTACTTTGGAGATATGCAGTTTTCCTCACCTGTTTTATTTATTTATTTTTACTTTTTTATAACATTTGACAATGGAAAAGTACAAATAATCGGGTAGACATTTTTCATGAATAGGTACACCTTTTGAAATGCAGATGTTTGTTCATGTTGACTACAGTTCAGAAAAAGAGATGCATACTTATAGTTGTTCTTTCCTTTTCTTTTAGAATTGAATTCCTACGACATTTGAGAAGCTATTTCCAGGTTATGTTTAAAATCGAAACCAAACCGTTTGAAGATGAACGAAAGGGAAGTGAAAAAGTCTTAATGACCTGTGTTGGCATTGGGTTTTCTAATCTTAGCAAAACAGTAAGATGATACTTTGCTCATGGATTTCAATTAAAAAAAATACAAAAATTAATTTGTGATTGATACACTTTCATGCAAATGGTTTACTCAGGAAGAGTTTGTGGATTTTATCTATGTGACTGACTTTCACTTATTAAAGCAATAGCTGTTGCCATTTTAATCCCTTTGAAAGACTTTTGAGACTCCATTATGGATTTTAAGTGTATATTTTGAAGGTTACATTTATTGAAGATACTTCTAGATATTTATGATTAGTTTTGGAGTTGGAAATGTAATCTACATATCTATTTTTTTCCTTTTATTATACAAAGAGCATGTGCTAAAATCTTGTTCAAAATCAGAAGGAATGATAAACAATTTTTTGCCATACAGTCTTAAAGCTGCAATTGAATTTTTCCAAGGAAACTCTTTAGCATGCCAACCATACAGAAGTGGTTCACTACTGAGATCTTTGGTGTTTCCTTCAACTTCTTAGCCTAGCCAAGAGGCTTCAGGTTTTCCAGTCATCTTCTACCTAAGTATTCATTGTGTGACCTTTTTTCCCAGATTATGCAAGTGTCACTAAGTATTACTATCTCTTGTGAGGTTAGGGTAAACATAGAATGCACATATACCCACACCCTAGCACCATACTTGGTGCAGTGGTTAAGGTTCTGGCCTAGAAACCAGTGGGTTGTGACTTCTAGTCCCTGAAAGCCAGCTGGGTGACCTTGAGCCAATCAATCTCAGCTCAACTAGCACACAGGGTTGTTGCTGTGAGGAAAATAGGGGAAAGGAGTAGGTGTGCTTGCTGCCTTATAAAATAATAAAGGCAGAATAAAATCTAATAAAATGCTTCATGGTCAAGCTATAACTTGTAATTCTTTGTTCCTCCTAATTTATTTGACAGTGGTATTGTGTATATGCATAGTGGCAGAGTTTTGGCTGCATTATCATGTTTGCCCTCTTTGTCTTTTTTACTTCACCTGTGGATGCTTGATGTTATTAGATTTATCTCCTATCATTTCTCCAAAAGCTCCAGCTGCCTCACATGAAGATCTCTCCTAATTTTATCATGTGAGTAAATCTAGGTGAGTGTGCTTGTTTGGCTCAAAGATTTGTGGTGAAAAAGACCTGCACCTGGCTCTCCACAGAATTAATTTAATACTTCAGTTACTATATCACAATAGTTATCTTGGGTAACTATTTGGAACAAAGCTGTTGGTTGCCTGAAATTCAAACAGAATGAAGCACTTTTTAAATATTTGACTGGAGTTACATGATGTCCTCATGGTCAACTTAATTTTGTTTACTCAACCCAGTTTTCTTGGTTTGCATACTGAAACCTAAAATAGCCAAGGGCTGGGTTTCTACAATATGCTAAGCTAAAATGTGTGGTTGGCTTCAGTATGGTAGACAGCCACAACTTTTCTCTCTCAGTTGAGACAGAAGCAACAGAGATCTAATTGTTCTTGTCTCAAGTTCTGATACTTGACTTTTTCTCCTGGTCACTGTTCCCTTTGCTAAATATGGAGCAACTGCTTTAATGACCAAAGAAGGGCATCTGAATAAACAATGTCCCAACTCTTAGTGTGCCTTGTCATAAAGTAAGTTGTTTAATTTTAGATTTTAGAATCCAACATTATACTCACCCAAATACTCACCCAAAAAGTGGGGAGGGGGGGAAATATCAAATTTGATTTAGTCAATTATTCCAGCCATATGAAACTAATTCCAGTTGGGACAATGACATGAATGAGAGCACTTTTACCCAGTTATCATTTGCTGATTAACTGCCCCAGCTGCAATTTATTCTCCTTCCTTAAATACAGACTAAATGCATTTACATAGTTTTGCACAAGAACAAGTAATAATTTGACAAAAGTATATCATTCATACCTTGCTCTAACCCACAATTAATTGAATAAGCTGCAATATTTAAGATCATACAACAGGTAAGCCAAAGTGAAATAAATTGTGTTATAATGTAGGATCACATGAATCCTATGACTGTGATTATGAGGAGAAAAAAGAGTAACCATAACTTTTGCCCTATAAGAGAGAGAACACGTAACATTTTAATTTAACTCAACTGGTACAGGTAGTCCTTGATCTTACAACCAAAATTGGGACCAAATTTTCCATTGCTAAGCAAAGTGGTTGTTACATGAGTCATGCCTGTTTTTTTTTTACCTTTTACACTTAACACTTAAGTGCATCATGCAGTCATTAAATGTATCCAGCTCTCCCCCCCCCCTCCAATTAAGTTTGCTTATCAAATATTAGCAGGGAAGGTTGCAAATGATGATTTTGTGACCTGGGGATGCTATAACCTATATAAATACATGCCAGTTGTCAAGTGCTTTAATTTTTATTAAGTGACTGTAGAGATGCTACAACAGTTGTAAGTGTGAGGACTTGTTGTAAATCAGGTTTTTTTCAGTGTTTTGGTATCTTTGAACGACCTCCAGCGTGGCTGCCTCAGGAATTTTTGGAGTTGAAGTCCAGCAGGCTGTAAAGTTGCTGTACAGGTAGTCCTCAACTTACAACATTTGTCTAGTAACCATTCAAAGTTACAAGGACACTTAAAAAACATTAATTACCATTTTTCACATGATCCTCGCAGCATCCCCATGGTCACACAATCAAAATTTGGATGCTCGGCAGCTGGCATTTATTTATGATGGTTGCTGTGCCCATGGCTCTCGTGATCACGTTTTGTGACCTTATGACTCATAAAGCGAGGCACAACTCATGTAGCTGTCCTGCTTAGCAGTGGAAATTTTCAGCTCAATTATGGTCATGGGTCAAGGACTATCTGTATTTGCCTATCCCTACTGTGTACAAAGGAATGGGCCAATCCAAGGAGTATCTCGGATGATAAAGCGGCCCAGAGTTGTTTTGGTTAGTGAGATGGGCAGCATATAAATTCAATAAATAAGCAAAAATAATAAATACATGTTGCAAGGTAAACAACTCCTTCCATTCCAATGCCGAGCTGACTGTGAGGATAAATTCCTCAGGCAGGGTGAGAAAACTTCAAACCTTGTAATTCTTAGATTTGTTGGTTTTTGTTTACTTCTTCCCATTCATCCTGGAGCATCTTCTGTTCCTGTGCAAGACCTCTGTACGTTTTAGCCTTTCATCTCTAGCTCTCAATATTGTATTGTACTTAACTTTTCTTTTAGAAATACCATATTGCAACATATTGCAGAGAATGTATAGTAAAACAGAAAGAATGGGGATGAGGGCGGAAAAAGGCCATGTCTGTATAATAAGGAAAAAAGGAAGAATTCTTTCCTGGATGAATGGCTCATGCTATAATATACTTAATCCCACCCCCAATGTTCATTTCTGTCGTACTCCAGCATGTTTAATATGTATCTATCTTGTGCCGATATTTAAGCCAGTTTTTTTTAAGTGTACAGAGAAAATGTATTTTAGCTGTACCTCTTAGTACAGTTGGTATAATTTCCCTGGCACTAAAGGTACACATAGTGATTTCCTCCTGAACTCATTTGATTTAACCTGCAGGGGAAACAGAACTTCTCATTCCCTTGCCAACAATATCCATCTGTTCAGAATCTTTTATTTTCCTTCTCGAAGCTTATGCTGGATTTTGTATTACACTGAATGCAAAGAGAATACATCCAAGTACTATACCTTTCCATTCTGTTGTGAGTAAAGGAAAACATCTGTTAATAAATAAGGGCTAAAAAAGGTAGAACTTTGAGAGACATGATCCATGAAATATCAGGCTGATTCAGATGTTTCAAAGATGTTGAAGCATTCTGGGTTTCAAAACTTGTGACAAAGTAGAACATTTTGCACATTACATTTAGGGGTATATTGTGTAAACGTTTCTCATTTCAGGCCAGGAAAGAACTGTTTTGTCCTCCATGTTCCCCAATAAATTTATTATTTATTTCTTATTTCTCATTATTGCTCATTATTTTTTAATCAGAAAAAATGCACTTTCAAAGAATTTGCACATTTGTTCCTGGAAAAAAAATTAGCCAAATCTCAAGATTATTTTTGTTGTTGCATGGAATCACAAATTTATTTAAACCATCATGTCCAGTGCTGGTTTCAGAAATATACCTTATTACAGCACCTCAACTGATGATTGTCCATTTCTCACTTTAAGACTTCAGCTGAAGCAGGAGGCCCTCCGGAGGCCAGAAACAGGCTTATGTCCTGCCTTCCCGAACTTTCAGTAGGCCTATTTTTCATCCTCCCTGAACTTCCATGTCCGCCGTACACTTACCTGCATCCAAAACAGGTTGCATGGGGAC
>JANHFP010001954.1:21669-39635 GCA_032468135.1 Calamaria suluensis | reverse complement strand
AGCTAATAAGCTCGAAATAGATCTATACTGGCCTCCCTTAATTTTAAAAAATATCAGCAGAAAACAATTAACCAATACATATATAAATGCAGTATGTTTCTTCCTCCCTCCCCATAAGTTCTTAAGTTGTCCCCTTTTGTTGGCAATAGATATAATATTTGGTGAAACAAATGCACAGTTGTACACTCCTTGATTTTTTTCTGTAGAAAAATAACTTTTTGAATTTCTCTTAGTGATGTTTGATTACTCATTTGATAGTTCTTGTATTCACAGCTACAAAATGTTTTTGCCAAAATGCATCAGAGAAAAAATCCAAGATTATCATATTTTAACACGAAAAAGAATAAGGTACAGATTCCGGAAATTTATTCAGCAATTCAGCCAGTGCAAAGCAACTGCCAGAAATCTGAAATTGAAGTATCTCATTAATTTGGAAACCCTCCAGTCTGCTTTTTACTCAGAAGTGTTTAAAGTGAAGGATCCTGGAAGGGAATCTTCAAATGCAGAATCTTTTGCAACCATTATTATAAGTGGAAATGGTGGAATACAGTGTCCCAGAGCAAAACAAAAAGCCAGTGAGATGCTTTCAGATGAGGTAATATTTGATCATGTTCTTTCATATTTACTTCAGGAGAAACCTATTAAGATATACTTGGATGACAGAATGATTTT
This sequence comes from Calamaria suluensis, assembly GCA_032468135.1. Taxonomy (NCBI): domain Eukaryota; kingdom Metazoa; phylum Chordata; class Lepidosauria; order Squamata; family Calamariidae; genus Calamaria; species Calamaria suluensis. Next base: position 38,963 of record JANHFP010001954.1, on the reverse strand, counting down.
GCTCTGTCACAAGAATGCATAGTAATGCATGTGGAATGCATAGTTGGGGGTGGACATTAATGACTGGGAAACTTTGACCTCTGAACATTCAGCTTGGAGTCTAAAGACGCAGCATGGCCTTCTCCAATTTGAAGAGACACTTGTTTGGCAGGCTGAGGCAAATAGGCAGTTTCGGAACCAGTGAAATCTGGGGGCTGTATCTGCCTTCAGTATGGAATGGATTGCCACACTCAAATTGGCCTTTTTAGCCATACCCGATGCTGTTTTAGGACCTCTTTCCAGAGCTTGATACCATAGTCTTTTGAGACTGAAGGTTACCAATGCATAGTAACTAATTAGAAACAACACTGTACAGTATATTAAAAATTACAAAGTAGCTAAGTAGATAATTTCCCAGAAGATAATTAATGGGCAGAATGGAAGATTGAAAGCTTTATAAATCTTATTTGGCACCTGCTTTCCCCCCATAATCTCAGTGATGCAGGAGCTTGGTTAATCTTGTGGAGTTCCACCTATATGTTGCTTCTTAATCTTCATATAGGCCTACACACACTGTAAGCCTATGCACACTAACACATATGTAATTCTTCTTAATTTGTGCAGAATTGGACTATTCTTAATTTGTGCAAACATGGACTTTTTAAGATTATCAGTATTGTTACTGCAAAGAAAACTGGTTTAGCAACAGAAATTATTGTAAAACAGAAAACGGCATTTTCAATTTTTTACGGTGGTATTAGTATATAAATTTTCCTTTAATGTTCAGTCTCTTAACTGCAATATTACAACTTTGCATTTCATGAGGTTTTCCTTATATAACTACAGAAGTGAAATGTTTGGTAATCGTTTCACCACAATTTGCAGTTGCTGCTTGAGGATGGAGTAATCTTTCAACAGTTTATTCAGATGGATTCCTTCTACCTGTTGACCTTTGGAAATATTTCCAAATCATTATTTTTTTTTAATCATATGGCTATGTTCCAATCCCAATTTCTGCTGGGCCGCAGATGTTGTAAGGGGGCAGGTGGAGGAGGAGTCAGATCTATAAATGTTAAATTGGAATTGCATCAAATCTTGATCTAAATATTTAAAATTATTATCTTCCAAAGCAACATTGTTTTTTGGTCTTGTTTTTTGCAGGACATGCAGACCTACTGTGATTTTCCTGATATTATAGATGTCAGTATTAAGCAAGCAAATCAAGAAAGTTCTGGAGAAAGTAGAATTGTAACCATTCACAAACAGGACAGCAAGAATCTGGTACTGTAGCTAACTTTGGTGACTTTATGTTATGAGTATTAGTTGGTCAAGTAGATTGGATAATATGCTTTGCAATTTAGCATTACTTTGATATCTAATACAGCCATAGAAGGCAATCATAGGAACAGTTATTTCTACAATGTGCAATAAAATAATCCAATTAAAAAGGGAAGTTTTTAAGGGTGACATCCAAACCCTTACTCTTGCAATATTAATGTGGGTGATTGTTCTATTTGCTAAATATTACAGTCAGCATTATAAAGTGTTTCAGTTTCCAATCTGAGAAACATTTAGAGTATGTGGATGGGAGGCACAAATATAACAATCACACACCTGTTTGCTATTCTTCAAATCAACCACATTGCTTTCATATTCCCATACACGTTTGTGGGTAAAGGTACAGCTATTTTAAAGAGTTGCAGAAAGATAACCACATTTATAATTCTAGATACGCTGAATCGTGTTTTTGGAAATGAATTTGAAGTAATGTGTTATCAGGTTTTAGAAATTTCTATTATTGAGGGTAGAAAACAGGGAAGTGCATATCCCCAAGTCCATGTCTTATTTCAGTGTGGAAATATTGGACGGATTTACCTATTGATATTTGTATCTAAACAGGCCTGAATAAAATTGACATGTCAAGTATCCATGTTTATTCCTTTTCCTCATATAAGAGCGTGCTTACATGATTTCTAAAAAGGATAGTGTGCAAATTTATGCTCCACTTCAGTTGGATAACTCTTTGGATAAATGAAAAGTTTTCTAAGCCTGCGTAAAATTGTAATTCTAGGACTTGAATTATATTTTGTTCTGAAAGTTGATGGTTTTGACATAATAATAATCATCATGTACTCTAGATATTAATTACATGTACAGAACACATATTTTTGTTCATAGATAACTATGGGGAACTCATGTACTACGGCTTCTTGTGTATGTATGAGATCTAATACACACTGGACCTTTTAAAATCCTGAACGGCCTGGGCCTAACTCAGGGCCCATAACTATTTTCCACACCTATTATATAGCATGCGTCCTTGAAGTCATTTGAAATCAACCATTGTATTTTTTTAAAAAGAGGAAGGTGCTAAATCAAAATGAAAGTTGACTCAAGCATATTTAAACTAAGTATAGTTACTTTGAATAGTTCCTTGCTATTATAATGTCTTATTAGAATCATAAACGTGGAAGGGGCATTTAATTCAACCTAATGGCGAAAAAAGCATGCAGTTCCTGTGACCTGGTGATTTAAAGTAATTCAAGGTTAAAAAAATAACATGTTTGTAGAGTTTGTATCCCAACAGATTTCAGTATAATTGAATATCCCCATCATTACTACTTTGTGGCTCTTTGAAAGCTATGACTTTCAGTTTGCTTTTGAAAAACATAATCTCTATTTTCTCTTTGACTGGCTGGACTATAATACTTATTTACAGTAAAAAGTTAAAATTTCAACTAATTCTATAGCAGTTCAAAGGTTCAGTGCTTTTAGATCTGACTCAAGGTATATTCAGTTTGTTTATTCTTGGTAGTGACCATCAGGTTGAACTCTGTGACCCACTTAAAATGTCTACCTCTTAAGAAAGGCACATACTCCAAAAAGATCAGAGGGCCTCAAGAGAGGCTCAAGCAACTGGCAACAGGCAAGTGTATCTTACTTGTCCTGTTACTCTTCATTGAACCCCAGGTTCTGAAATACACTACAGTACAATATAATTAGCTGACAATAGATGAGACTTGGCTGATTTCAAAGAATTCTTGCCACTCTTTTTCACAGCTTCCTTACATATTCTCATTGTGATGAGCATGGATTCATTGCAAACACATGATCCAGATGCTCACTGCAACTAACTTGTTTTTTCCATCTCAGGAATGTCTAGAACAGTGATGGCTAACCTTTTTGCCCACACCCATAATGCTATATGCCCCAGGCCCAAACGCAGGCACACACACCTCCCACTCTCCCCCCACTTTTGGCACAATGGACCAGTTTTTCACTCCCCAAGCTCTAGAGCCTTTCTAGGAGTCTGGGGAGGATGAAAACGGCCTTCCCCATCCCCCCAGAGGCCCTTCCGAGGCCAGAAACAGCCTGTTTCCCAACTTCTGGTGGGCCCAGAAGGCCTGAAAATCAGCTGGCCAACACACACATGCATGCCATAGCTGACTCACATGCCGACCAATATGGCTCCGAGTGCCACCTGTCGCACATGTGCCATAGGTTTGCCATCACAGGTCTAGAAGCACCATTTATCAGCTTTCCACTTTAATGCTTCTTCCTCTCCTTCTTGAATCCTGTTCCTTGCCAAGAAAAAAAAAAGCAGACAGGTTTGCTAAGGTTTTCAGGGAGGACGGAACAACTTCATTGCTTCCTCCTTGGGTGTATGACCTTAACATTACCTTGAAACCTGTGGTGGAATCAGTGGCTGAAAGGACAGACTAAACTTTATAGATGGGAGGAAGCATATGACAGCAAACACTTAGGTTTCTATTTGGCTTTCTCACGGGAAAACAGTCAGTTTGGCAAGATTCTTGGTACAGTGAAGTCAACAATAAAGGAACCTCTTGCTTCAAATCCTGGAGCCACTTTGAGTGTTTGTATCTGATAAAGCCAGAAATTCAAATCCCAGCTAAGAGAAAACTGTGTTTCTTCCCCCCCCCCCAAAAAAAAGACCCTGTATTATATTTTTTTGAATATGAAATAAACGCTTGGCCTTATTGCCATGCGCTCAAAAGCCCGATTGGGCTTATTATCAGGGGTGCCTTATTTTGGGGAGAAACAGGGCATGATTACTCAAACGTTAGCTACATTGAAGGAGTTCTTGGTTAATCATCTAAAGAAGGGCTTCATTCCCTCTTTTAAATTAGAAGTGCTTATTACTCTGTAAACCTGGTTGTTTTCTTGCAAGACATTTCAATACCCAAACTATATAACATTCTAAGTGCTAATAAGGAGTTGGGTTTGCTCTCAATTTATATTCTAATGGCTTGCCCTATCTGTATTAGTGTGTGCAGTCTTAAGGGTTCTTTGGTTAAGTTATTTATTGCTGACTTGCTTGGCAGTTCTGTTTACTTGGGTATTGTTTACTTGATTGTTGGCCTGATGTAAATCATGGAGTTAATCTGTGCCCATCTGGGTGCTGATTGCTGGTGGGGAGGTGTTTTGATCTTTTTGCTCCCTTTTGTGTTTATTAATTGCCTCTTTGCATGGTATGTAGATGTTGTTTATGTCTATGTGTCTGTTGATGGCTTATTTGTCAGAGTGGCAGTCTTCTAGAAATTTCATAGCATTTTTGGACTTGGCTTGGTTTTAGACTTGGCTTGGGAAATGGTCAGTTTCCTAATTGAAACACTATGGTTAAATCTGTCCATATATTGTGAAATTAGAGTTTTCATCATGTCTTCTGACTTCTAGTTGCTGTTCATTGATATATTCTGCCAGTCTTCTGCCTGTTTTCCTTACGTAGTTGCTGTTGCAGTAATTACACTGTATGTTGCAGACGTTTTCTGAGGCTGCTGGGTCTTTTGGTTTACTTAGGATGTTTTGAAGGGTTTTTATGCTAAACTAATTCCAGGTAGTTGTAGTAGTTTGTTGGGGGTTTTTTTTCTGAGGTGTTGTTGATGTATGGCAGTGTTATGCTTTGTAGGGCTTGTGTTGGTTGTTGTGCTGTATTGGGTTGAGTGGTCAAGCAGTTTTTGATAAAGTTGTGTGGATATCCATTTTGTTGGAGTATGCAATATAGATGCTCTTCTTTTTTCTAATTGGTACTCTTTTAAATCTACATTACATCTATGGCATCTACATTGCTGCCCACGGTATTCAGGAATGAGCAGCACTCAAATAAAGTGAATAAATAACTTAAATTAAATTAATTATTCAAAAACATAATGTTAAGTTAGAAAACTGATGCTTATTCATCTCAGCAGGTAGCATTGACTATATGCTTTTTTGTAATTTGCATTGTATTACTTCACATTCTCTACCACATTTTTTCTCCTTGTCTTTTGCAGGAAGCTGAATTTCATTCATTAAAAGAAGCTCTTTCTTTTGTATCATTAATTGATGGCTATTATAGATTAACAGCAGATGCTCATCATTACCTTTGTAAAGAGGTGGCACCTCCTTCAGTTTTTGAAAATATCCAGAGCAATTGCCATGGGCCAATTTCGTAAGTAATACTTTGTTCTAACAGTTACCTTGGGAATGGATAACCTTTTGAACTAGAGGCACATCAGATACTAAGCTTGGCATTTGGGAACACAGTAATCATTGTGTTCATTATCGCTGCTCACTTGTATACACAACTTGCCTCCATGGTTATAGATGCAACGTGGACCATATTGAGGAAGAAGCTTCTTTCTAACAGAGGAAGCAGGTTAAAATAGCTTTTTTCTTGCTCTTTGTTGTTACAATAGAGGAAGTTCAAAAGCAAAAAAACAGTTTCCTGCAGCTGCCAATCAGCAAATGCTTGGGACCAGTGTAGTTAGCAGGGAGTCATACATCCAGGGGCTGGAATGCCAGGGAGTGCTGCAGATAAGGAGGAAGGGAGATAAATGTTCATTTGTATCAACCAACCCTTGTTTGTGCCTATGAACAAAGCATTAGTAACAGTTATTTGGGTCAACTTTAACTTGTTTGAATTGATACATATCTCTATCAATATTCTCATATTTTATAAGTTTGCACACACACACAGACTAGTTATTTGAATGATTGGTGTTGAATATGGAAAATTGCTAACAAAAGAATTTACTCGTGGTACAATCTATATCTTCCTGTTCCTTTCATAAAGATGAGGAAAATAATATATCAGAGTACATATGTATGTGATATAATATGTCCCAGTTCTGAGCAATTGAATACATTAGCAGGTTCCAGTTAAGGTAATGATGAATTATAAAATCAGTATTGATTTTGTATTGCATAGGAATATTGCATAGGAAAAAGTTCACCATAATAATGTCACACAGAGAAAGTCCAATATTAGTCTCCATCTGTAAGAAATCACATTACCTTGATGGACGACAGAAGAGGAATTGCCACTTCACTGACAGGTTCTTTTTGTGAAAAATCTGCTATGTCACAATATATTCAGAAGTGTCGGCTTTTTAATATTTTGTTTTTCCTCTTTTTTTTTTAAACAGTATGGACTTTGCAATCAGTAAATTGAAAAAAGCTGGCAATCAGACTGGCTATTATGTTCTTCGTTGCAGTCCAAAAGAGTTTGATAAATACTTTCTTACCTTTGCCGTGCAGGTTAGTATTAAGGAACCAGATTTCTAACTGCTTTGCTTATGCTTAAGACGAGATTTCAGTTCCTTTTATTTTGGATATATATTCATATTTTATCTATTGCTTTTCTTTGAATCTTAGGGGGGAAATCATCCTTTGTTTTTGGAATAACATCAGTACCTATATTTTTAGAATAGCACATGTAGTTATGAAAATTGGCAACAAGTTGGACCAATATTTTATTATTTTTCCCATTCACTCTCAGTGCTAATTCAGCTGCCAAATAATAATTACATTTTCAGAGGTTAGTTGTGATTTATATCCATTTGTGTGAATTTGCCAATAGAACAGTAGCTTAGAACGAGATACAGGAAGTCTCAGGAACTACTTAGAGGAACTTCTGAAATGGTTTATAAAGATTATTAGTCTCAGTTCTTCCTTCAAAAGACACAGCACAATATTTATTATTCAAGAATAACTTATCAAGAAGTGATAGGTTTCTTCATTTGTTAAAAAAAGTATATTATTCATAAGTATCTGCAATTTACTTGAAAAGTTATAAATTTTGAAGAATATGCTGTTGGTGTTCTCATATATTAAGCCTCTTAAGTTGACAAGTTTTGTGTCTATTGCTATTGTGATATTTCTAAGCAGAGTGTAAAGCAATTAAAATGATTCTGGTTTAGAGCTTGCTTTATAAAAAATCAAAATATTTGCTATGCAACTTTATTTTTTATATGCTAAAGGAGCTTTTAGCAGTACAGTTCAGTTCCATGTATTAAACAAAGCGAAGTGTTGAGCTATGTCAATCCTTTGTTTCAGCAAGTTTATGTTGCCATAAAAACTGTCTTTTTCTATTCTCTCAGTTTTTTTATATCATTTGCCCATCCAAAATGGCTACAAGATATATTCCTAGTCCTGATTGCCAAATTAGAATTATGCATGACATTTGATTAAATTTACAAAGTTACAAATAAAAGCACTGAATTGAAGTATCATTTTTAAACTTTCCTTAAATTTTGCAGCAAGACAGCATAATGGATTATAAACATTGCTTGATAACAAAAAATGAAAATGGAGAATATAATCTCACTGGAACTAGAAAAAGTTTTACCAACCTTGTGGATTTGTTGAATTGTTACCGTACAGAAACTGTCCGATCGGATAGTATGATTTTTCAGTTTACCAAATGCTGCCCTCCAAAGCCAAAAGGTAAGCAATTTGAATGAAAATAATTGTGTGGCTAACTGAACTAGAGAAATAGCTGTCACTTGAGAAAAATAAAAAGACCTACAATAAAAGAGCAGACATTTTAACAACACGGTTCTCATATAGGCATATATATATATATACATACACATGTACATATTCGTAGGAACACTCTCCAAATTAGATAGAGAGAGAGACTGACAGACAGACAGACAGATAGGATTAATAGATAAGATTAGATACCATATTTTTCAGACTATAAGATGCTCTCTCCCCACCCCAAGAAGGTGAAAATTTGGGTACATCTTATAAACTGAATGTAGCCCCTCCCACCTTTTGACCTCTGCCTCCCAGCAATTTGCCTCCTTGCAGCAAATAGCCCGTTTCAGCTTCAGCACAGCCTGATTAGCACAAGCAGCTGATAGTCGGCCTCCCGATCATCAGCTGTTTCAGGCTGCAGGGATTGCTTAATGCCACCTCCGTGCACCCTATTTTCAGCCTCTGCTGGTTGCTGCAAGGAGGCAAATTGCTGGGAGGCAGAGGCAGATTTTTTTTCTCTCCAAAAAAGGTAGGTGTGTCTTATAGTCTGGGGCGTCTTATACTCTGAAAAATACAGTAGATGTTATAAGATTAGAATAGATAAAGAGAAAAGGAGGGATGAGGAGTAGCTGCTGTCTTCCTCCTTTACTGCAGAGAACATTTTGCCATGTAGAAGGATGCTGTACAAAATACTGAAGCTCCATTTTGCAACCCCCCCACCCCACTGACTGATATAATTGGATCTTCTGGAATTTGGGAACAATTTCATCCTCATTCCAGTTTAAGTTCCACACTCCTGCAATAAAAGTTATGTGTTCCACTGAGAGTCCAGAATGCATGGCACAAATGATATCTGTGTGTACACATACATTGGGATTAGGATAAGGAGGAAAGTTGTAAAAGAAGAATGTAAGTTGCTAACCCTAAAATAAAGGAAGTCATTCCATCCTCCACTGGAAGATTCTAAAATCTGTTTGGATTCTGTGCACTGTTATACAAGCTTTGGTGCTCTGGACACTTTGAAAATGCTTCTTGGATGAGAAGCGAAACATCTTCAAAGAAAGGCCAGTTGCCTCTGGAAAAAAAGCACTTTTGGGAGATACTTAATTGTATTTATATTCCATGGCTGCTGCTTTCTTGTTAGGCCAAAAGTTTTGTTAGGTTGGAGGGGATGTTAGGTTGAGAGTTGCAGTGAGGACCCCATTTTTATTACCAAGTTTTATTAATCAAAATTTACATAGAAAGCTATGTAAATTTACATAGAAATTTACATAGGCTGAGTGCAGAACACTGTATGTAGCAATTATCAGCTTTTGCTGAGGTTAAAAGTGAAACAAAGTAATATATTGTCTAACTTTTTAGTTACATGTGCAAGGGTTTGTATTTGTTCTTTTCCATTTTCTATATATGTAAATGAGCCACCTCCCATAGACCCTTCTTAACGTTCTCTATCAGCTTATATAATAACTATCTGGTGGAAACCATTTATATAAATAAAATAAAATAAATAAATTTATATATTGGGCTAGAAGACAAGCGAGTAAAATAGGGTTGTGTGAACTTAACACTCCATTGACTTCTTCTTCCAGATAAGTCCAACCTTCTTGTCTTCAGAAGCAACGGAGATTCTGATATGCCAACATCACCTACTTTGCAGAGACATAATAATGTCAATCAGATGGTTTTTCACAAAATTCGGAATGAAGATCTTATCTTTGTAAGATTAATACATTAGTATTCTTGTTTTATCAGCACCTTAGAATCCAGTTCAATTAATTTAAATATCCTTGGGCTATTTCTCAGTGGTATGTGCTACTGGAAATAATTTCTACACTATTACATTTACCGAAATCTGGATGTTAATTTTGGTAAAAGCATATAAATGTAAGGTTCCCCCTCATTATTCATTGCAAGTTGAATTTCATTTACTATGTAAGTACATTCATTAAGATAGGCTGTGTTATAATATCTTTTTTAAGATAGATTTGTGTTTTTATTAGAATAAAGATGAGTTCTTCAGCTGTTCTTGTTACAGCCCTTCCCAACCTCCATTTATTCAGTGTTAAAAAATGAGGCTATTTAATTTGGTGTCTAAAAATATCTCTGTGCTCCAAAGCAGAGTTCCCCAACCTTTCCGACTTTGCAGACTGGTGAGGGCAGGTGAGAGGGGATGGTTCCTGAAGTGGTGGGTGAGAACACCCATGCGTGCATCCCCACTTGTGTGAGCGACGGGAGAGCACACACACACAACTCCATTTGCACGAGTAGCAGGCACATACGCCCACCACTCATGCAAATAGATTGCACACGTCCTCACCCACTTCCATGGCCTCCAAACAGCTCAAGGCCCAGGAGTGCCTTCCTCCAAAGCAACCTTCTTGCATTAGCGTTTTTTTTTCTTTTTACTTATTACATATTTGATTGTTTTCCACGTGGCCTGAAATGCTTGACTATTTTTTTCCTTTAATCTCAAACTTTGGCTTTTTTGTTTCTGGGTTTGTTTGTTTTTTTGGTGGGGTAGAATGAAAGCCTTGGACAGGGCACCTTCACTAAAATTTTCAAAGGAGTAAGGAAAGAAGTAGGAGACTACGGTAAATTGTATCAGACTGAAGTCTTGCTGAAAGTTCTGGATAAAACACACAGACATTACTCCGAGGTTTGTATATTAATTTAAAAAACCCTATCAACTACTTTTTAAATATTGGCAATGACAATGGTTTGAGATGATATACAGTGAAACAATAAAAGCATTAAAAAGCTTCATAACTGAAAGGAACAATCAAGATGCAAATCAAATTTATTTGTTGATAGCCATTTCTTAGTTGAATAAACTTAATGAATTTTCCTTCGTTGAAAAGTATGCAAAGTTGCTCACATTTTAGATATATAGTAGGATTTTGAATATCCAAGAGACAAAAATAGATCATAGTAGCAGGTTTTCTTCTTTCTTATTCTCCCACGAATAGTTTAAGCAAAATAATTTATACAAAATGTACACCTCCATTTCCTTAAGTTGCAGAATTTCAGCTGAATTGGAGTTGGCTTAGAGATTGTACTAAAATATTAACCCCTACGCTAAATAAATATACTTTTAATGTAGGTACTTTAATAAATTGATTTCAGAAAAATAAAAATGTAGACTTCTCCTTCTGGTCTTTATCATGGCAGTGCAGACTGCTTTGCTGTTTATTGCTGGCTAGGAGTTCTGATAAATTCTGATGTTATAAGGTTGATTATTCCATGAATTTTTAAAGAGATACTAATTAAATGTCTATACCAAATACGAATTAAGATGATTGTGCACCATCAACATTTAGGAGGTAAACTGTCTGTGTCAGTTCTTTCTATGCCTTCTGAAAGCAAATGTGATGAATTTGATAATACAATACAGCTGATAAAAGTTCTCGATGAAATTTTGTCTCTGACTATAAAAAAAGATCTGTACTTTGGAATTTAAAAGCAATTTCCTAATGACAGATTTTTTAATTGTTCCCATCTTTCTTTTGTTGAATCTTATTTCTGTATATCAGTATGCAGTATACAGTATTATGACCCTATATGAAGAGCATTCAGATGCTCATCACAAGTTTACCTCTCGCCGTTGAATGACACTGTTGTCAGCCCTCCCTGATAAAAAAACCCCGGAGAGGAAATACAACAAGATGAACTGATTCTATCTTAATTAACAGAATTTTGAAAGTCTGAAAGTACAAAGTCCCCACTGCCATTTGAATCATTAGGGTGGACCCTTTCTTTCTCTGACTATTAAGCCCGTTGAGGTTTCTACCTCTCTTAGCTGGTAGTTTCCAGGGCAACATCTCGTCCTTTCATTTCCCAAGCCCATTGACCCATTCCGCTACGCCTATTATTGAAGTGCTTGTTCATGGTGGCAAATAAATTCTGAAACAAAAATTCTGAGACCAGCCCTGCAGAATTAATTGTGCAACAAGTAGAAGTAGCAGAAGACGGGGAATGAAGTGGTGTGACAATATAACTGAATTAATTCCAACCAGTTCTTACTTTGACTCACTTTCTAATTGTTATCTTTTTCTTGTAGTCTTTCTTTGAAGCAGCAAGCATGATGAGTCAGCTTTCTTACAAACATTTAGTATTAAATTATGGAGTTTGTGTCTGTGGAGAAGAAAGTGAGTAAATCCAGTTAACGGTTTGTACTCTGATTAGAGGTCCCCCCCCCCCAAGTTTTCTTTCTATGGTAGAGATACAGTATTTGAATAACGAATAAGGCCAAAAACATGGAATAGTGAGGGTTTTACACTAACCACATTTGTGTAAAACAGTTATGCTTTTTCTTGAAAACAGAAAAACGCTGTTAAGTCCTTGGTGCTCTCTGAGCTTGATTGCTTTCTTGCAGATGTCCCAATACCCAAAGTAGGCAACATCTCAGTGTTAGCACTGATTATGTTGTCTAATTTGGTAACAAAACATCTGCAGGAAAATAACCAGGCTGAGCTGCAAATGTTTTATTGGTGCATAAGAATCCTGCTGGATCAGACCACCCATTCACTTATTTTAGTAACAGAACCAAATAGAATCTTTGAAGACGATAAAGTGTAAGTTGGTAACAGCCCTTCTCTATAGCAGCTGGGTTTCAAGGAATACAACCTGTGATCTGTAGTCATTGATAGTTTCTCCCTTTAGTTGTCCAATCTCCTTCCAAATGTTTTCTTAAATTTCCTCATTATACCAAATAACAATGTATTATAATATAATGACTATTGTGTGTTTTGAAAGGGCGTATGTATGTGAAAGTTATTTTTGATTAAGTGCTTTCTTAATGCCTTTTTGCTTCACACCGGCATACGTTTTTACTTCATTAAAAAATTGAACAGTCTAAGACAGTGATGGCTAACCTTTTACGTCAACTGCATGCTGGAAATGGCACACAAAACCATCCTGCTTGGACTGTGCAGCCTTGCTGACCTTTGCACATGCGGGACCACCAAAACCTGGAAGAGCGGTGTTCTGTCGTGCATCTGCAAGCCGGCACCCAAACCTCCGGTTTCTGGCACAGACACATGCCCAATGAACAGCTGGCCATTGTGCATGCGTGCAATGTAAACCCAGAAGTTCAGGTGCTGACTTGCACATGTGGGACGGAATGCTGCTCTTCCGGGTTTTGGCGACCCTGCACACACGAAGGCTAACTGACCGGCATGCGTGTGTGTACATAGGAATGTGGAAGAGGAGCCCGTGAGGCCACGCATCCCTCACGGGATGGTTTTGAATGCCACTTCCGGCACACTTTCCATAGGTTCGCCAATCCTGGTCTAAGATAATAACTTTGCATCATATCCACAGAATGTCAGTTATATGAAGAACCACCTGCCTTCAAGGTGAGACGGTATTGGATTAAAAAGTTCATTAAATTGTAGGAAGGGTAGAAAGAAACACCAAAAATTGAGGTGATACCTTGAGGTGATATCAACTTAGTGAAACGATGCCGAGTCAAGAACTGGGGAAATCTGGTGAGATCTTGTCAGTTTACACACTCATTTATCATGTCAAGATGTGATAAGTAAGTAGAATCTTGTGGTGAAATTGGTCTGAGGTTGTAATTTGCTTATCTAGGATGATCAGACACTTTTTGGATCTGCTACTTTGTATTTGGTATTGTGGGGAAAATTTTCTGCTTAGCTCTGTGAGTCAGCAAAAGGAAATTCACATTTTCCAGTAATGTGTAATAAATAGAGGATGATAAGGTTGTTTTGCTGTAATTCAGGTGGCTTAGCTGGCAAAGTACTAGAAAAGATTTGATTACCATCCTAAACTGATTAAAAAAAGTAATTGGTGCTTACCTGAATTTAATTGTGCGCGCATTTGGCATCAGTTCATGTTGTTATTAATACTGTCCCCAACTTTCCAGAGACGGGATGGAGTTTGAAAAATTAATGAAAGACTGTGCTTTATGTGGCCCATAACTTAATCATATTAAGTACAGGTAGTTCTCAACTTATAACCATTCATTTAGCAACCATTCAAAGTAACAATGGCATTGGGAAAAGTGGCTTCTTGGCTGGTCCTCACATTTTTGACCATTGCAGCATCCCCACATTCATGTGATCACAATTTGGGTGCTTGGCAACTGACAAGTATTTATGATGGTTGGGGCATCCTGGGGTCATGTGATCACCATTTGTGACCTTCCCAGCCAGCTTACAACAAGCAAAGTAAACAGGTGAGCCTGTTCACTTAACAACTGCCTGGTTTATTTAATAACTGCAGTGATTCACTTAACAATGGTGAATAAAGGTTATAAAATTGGGCATGACTCACTTAAGAACTGCCTTATTTAGCAAGGAGATTCTGACCCCAATTGTGGTTTCAAGTTGAAGATTACCTTTATTCGTATTTGATAATGCTCCTGACTGCAGTTGTTTTGTCTGGCTACCTAGAAGAAGTTGTGTTTCATATTTTGGCATTTTTACAGAGTGAATATAAAAGCATCTTTATAATCTGTTCCGTTCCTGAGAATTATTTAACATTAATTAGTCTAGGCGTGAGAGCTTCAATTTAAGTGATTTAGTGCAGTACATAAGATTAGCTAGTGTTGTTAATTAAAAGTTACTGTTTGAATTCCACTGTCTTATTATTATTTCTTATCAGATATTCTGGTTCAGGAGTATGTAAAATTTGGATCGTTGGATACTTACTTGAAGAAAAACAAAACTTCTATAAATATTTTGTGGAAATTAGAAGTTGCAAAACAGCTGGCAATGGCAATGCATTTTTTGGTAAGTTCTTTTTTTTGTTTTTATTGGTATTGGTAAAAGTTATTTTAAGTTTACTCAGGATAATTCAGACTTTTGGTTATAATTATCCATTTCCATAACTTCTCACTGTTGGAATATCATTTAGTTTTTTGGAATTTCAATTTGTATTTTTTTATAACTTGAATATTCCTGATAAACAAACTCAGGAAACTGCTTTTTCTAGGATGAGAAATTGGAGTTATGCAGGCCTACCAGCTATTGGATAACGGCATTAATTTCTCTTTTGGAAACTACACATTAGTTTGTTTTAGGGCAAATTTTATATTGGGCTAACTCCACCAAGCGGTGACTTTTAGAGTCATGTTTTCTGTCCCCCTCTTTTCTAACTTTTATACACCACTGAATGTTTCTACTATGTCCAGGCGAAGGATTTCCACGTCAGCACACTATATAAATGCACTATATATAAGGCTTGAATTGAAATTCTTTCCTTTAGACTATAGCAAGAAGGGGGTCAACTGAAATTCGGAAATAAATCGCAGCTTTTAAAGATGTAGTGCATATTAATCGGGCAGTGCAGCACAAAGTGCAACCAGTTGTCTCCTTTTAAATACCTTCCATGCTCCCTGCTAAATTAGATGCTGCAGTTCCCATTATGGCAAGGTTTTACGAACCACTTACAGAATGACTTGTTCTCTGGTTTCTGTATTGATATTATAATCATTGGAGAAAGGCTGTTCTAAAGCCATCATGTTCCTATAGTGCAGAGCTCTCCAAATATGTCCAGCTGAGGAATTCTGGGAACTGAAGTGTACAAGTGTTGAAGTTCGTAGGTTTGCAGACCCCTGCCATAGTGGTTGGGAGCTGTCTGGATTAAATCCAGAGGTTTGACACTCAGATTAGGAGCTTTGCAGTTGCCTGGGGCATTAATATATTAAAAGAGGATAGATAAATTGAAGAAGTTAGAAAGAGTTTTAAACTCCCTTGCCTTTTTATCCCACCAATCTCAAGATCCTAAAAACTGTGTAGTGCGCATGTAACCAGCAAGCCTAACACAGTGGCATATCTCTGAATTAGGATTAGAGAAGAACCGTATACTGTATTACAGTTTTTAATTTTCTTTGTGATTAATATTTTTGAATAGTATTTTGAAGTAAACACAGCTTGACTTTGAAAAGTTAGTGAAACACAGACCACTACATCATATTTAGTTGAATAATCAAATCTTCAACTTCTATCTTTTTCAGGAGGACAAAAACCTCATACATGGGAATGTATGTGCAAAAAATATCTTGCTCATCAGAGAGGAAGATAGGAAGTCTGGGAACCTTCCTTTTATCAAACTTAGTGATCCTGGCATCAGCATTACAGTTTTGCCAAAAGACAGTAAGTCTCTGACTCCCCAATTTGAACACACTATGAAAATGTCATATGCATGGCTTTCTTTCTCCAATTTCACTGATTATTTTATTCCAGGGAATTACTGTTTTCCTTTGTATTTTCAGGATGAACTTCTTACACCTGTGGGACATATTTTAATCATCATAATGCTAAGAAATTATGCTGTTTAAAACTGCTTGCATTTGTAAATATGTCTTTCTTATGAAAGGATATTGTATAACACAATATGATGCTGAAAAAAGTATAAAAATATCATAGAATGTAAGCTCAAAGTATTTATTTGCTATTGTAGTTTCTTTTTTAAGTAAGTTTTTTATTTTTTCCTATCAAACCTCCAAACATATTATTTGTGCAGAACATTGCCTGAGTACAATCTCATACCGCTTTAATATTTGCTTACATACATATATTGTTTTATGTTAATCAGTTCTTGCCAAATATTCTCCCCCTCCTCTTTTTACATCTCTATTACATCCTTTTCCTTGTTTCATAAACCTTAATAGTATCCACCCAAAACCTTTTAGGTATAAATTTAACATTGTTAAGTAAAACAAATACTTTTCCAAACCCTTCCAGTTGCAATTTCTCCACCTTTCTCTCATTTACTTGTTAAGAAACCATCCCTCTTATTGTATTTCATTTTAAATCTTTTCTGTAATAGACCGTTTCTCTTTTTATTTACATTTTAAAATATCTATCCCTTCACAAAAAAAGCAAAATGTATACAAAATACAAAGCAGTTTCACATATTTACTTACACATCTAGAAATCAAATTTCCTGCATTTTTTCATCAAATATTTCTATATCTACCCATTTACTTTTGTTTCCTGCCTTATTCTATTCTGTATATCTCTCTTTTTCTTTTTTCAGTATTTATATCTGTTAATTCTTTTCACTTGTATTTTCCCTCATCTGTGAATCTGTTACTGTCCCTTTTCCAGATCACTTTCTAATCTGTTCATTCTTTTTCCCTTGTTTTTCTTTAAAAAAACAACACTCTTCTAATTTTCCTGTTTACACTGCCAGTCTCCATATCATTCTTTTTGTATCCAATTTTTATTTCATCATCACACAATTCCATAAATTCAATAACATCATTTTTCTTTTCTCATATCTTTTTCCTAATAGCAATATTCTTGCCCTTCATCTTTTTTTCCCGCTGCTCTTTCATCTTCTTGTTTTGATCAATCAATTCTAAGAAAGCCTCTGGTTCCTTTTCTTTTCCCTCTGGTTCTTCCGGTGTCTGAATTATTTCTCTTAGGTCTCTCTTAAGAGACCCATGTGATTTTAGAATCAAGTCTCTTATTTCTTGCCAAACACAGTTTCCCCAGAAGTACACAACGTTCCTTATCAGAATCTCCAGAGTCAAAATCTGTTTAACTTCTTCAAAAAACTCTCTTTCTTGTGTTAACTGTCTTTTT